>CAJVPT010000120.1:0-41669 GCA_910592055.1 Acaulospora colombiana
ACTTTTGTCTTGTGTAGTGGCTGGCTTCTGGTTTTTCCAAGAAAATTGCCAAAAAAGGAAATTTTTTAGGAAATTTTTTTATCTACTATTATTATGTTTTGAGTAATCAATATAAATAAATACATATTTATTAATTATTTATCTATTTATTATTTAGTTTAATTTATTGTTTATTATTTTGTCTATTTATATGAGATAGCCTAATATTTGAGATATAACTTTATTAATTAATTTCAAATATATGTTATATTTATTATATTAAAAGATGCATTATATAAATATTACTTTATTTGAGTATATTGTAAAGATATATATATATTTATATTATTATTAATTGTTTATATATTATAACTATATTATTATTGAAACTCTTTTCACTAATCCTCTGACCACATATAAAAAAGATTTTTGTAAGAGATTTTTATATTTCTAAGCTAACCACTCTCTTTAAATCAACTTGAGAAAGCTTCAAAAGTTATTAACTACTTTCCCTTCCCTTGCTTACTATTTTCTTCAAACAAAAATCTGACCTCTAATAACCATAAAGGTCAAAAAAAACCTTTCCTACCAATTGCAAGAAAGTTCTGAAAGAAAGAAAAACTAATGTATTATCATCTCACACTACAGAGAAACACTATAGAAGGGTTTTGTGTAATGAGAGACAACTTTTACACTCTCTTATCCCTTGTTATCTTTTTATAATACCCATTCTTGGTTTTTCTGTAGAATTTTGTCTACCTCAGTTTGACCCTGAATTTTAAGTAGCACAAAGTTTCTCACACTATGATTAAATAGATAGTTCATATTAGTAAAAGAATGTAAACAAGCTCCCATTGGTCATCTCATATGTCTGAATGTATTTCTTCAGTTCATAAGAATCTGGGATCTATCATAAGTCATTGTGCTTGGTATGGATGAATACAAGACACCTATCCATTACATTATTGGTTCTTTCAAGAAAAAATCCATTTGACTATAATAAAGATCATAAGATACTACAACTGAATTTTATAGTTATAGTCATCTACTCTTGGTCACTAAATAGTTTTTTTCTTTAGCTCTGTTGAATAGGTAAAGATTTGAAACAAGTCTCCATGGCAAAGTTGGATTTTATAATAGGTGAGATATAGGGGTCAAATTTTTTCTTTTAGAATGACATGTCTTACTTGAGTATATACATTAGGGAGAATCTAGGAGGATTGATAAATTTTCTTTTTTGGTATGTGAATAAGATTAATTTGAGTAATTCTCCTCAACAATAAGCTATCCCATGGATTAGAGTAATTAGAATTTTACAACATGGAGATACTGAAAACAGTTGAAAAACAGGCAATACATCTTTAACTGATGAAGCTCTCGAAGAGTAATCAACTTACAGAATCCAAATGGTAGTAGTAGTATAAAATTTTAATTCTTATAGACAATCTTAGGAATGTTTTATTAGCAATAATATCCTGTATTAGCATTTTGCCTTTACTTGAGACCCTAATAAAACAAGGTTGAGTCATTGTTTAAAAAAAAAAAAAAAAAAAAAACTATATTATTATGTATGTTTTTTAGCTATTGTTCTTGAATTTCTAATGTTTTCTCAAATCTTTGTAACTTTTGAATTTTAACTAGTTTATTAATTAAAACTATTATATTATAGTATTTCTTCTAACGTCTAGAAATGTATTAATTTGTACTACCTGATTAAGAGTTATAAAAGTTAATATTAAGTTTCTTAATCTTATTGTAATTCGGATTTTTTTTCTTATCTTTTTTTCTTTTAAAGATTTTAATAAAGTGTAATATTGTTATAGTAAGTATATATTTTTCTATTTGTTAATTTGTTTATTAAGCTTTGTGGATATTTTTTGAGAAGGGTTGTATAGTTGTTAGTTTTTGTTAATATTGTTAAGTTGAATTTGGTATATCTTGTTTTTTCAAAAATTATCAAAAAAAGAAAATTTTTTTAAAAAAAATATTATTTAAATTTATATAATAAATATAAATTATATTAATTTAACTATAGATTAAAAAAAAAAATTAGAATCAAAGTTAAAAAAAAAAAGATATATTAATTAGAAAAAATAAATATTTAAACTGATTAATTAAATCTTCAATACTAGTTATGACATATTAAATATTTATATAAATTTAATGAAAAATAATTCAATAAAAAATGTTAAAAATTTTAATATTATAATAAAAAAATTAATTCAAAAATAAAAAAATAAAATTTAAAAATATAAAAAATAATTTTTAATTATATGAAAAAAGAATTTAAAACCTAATATATAAAAAAAATAAAAATAAAAATAAGTTCAAAACATAATATGATAAATAAACTAAAAAATATATTCAATTTAAAAGAATCTATTCAAATCAATCTAATATAAAAGAAAAACTTGAAGATAAAGACCTCACCAAAATCTAAAAAATAGAATTAAATATAATATAAAATGGTTGTGTTTTAACCTTTATCAAAGCTTGACAATAGTGATTTGCAGGCAATAATGTTGATAGTTAAAAAGATTGCATCTGTACTATTAATAAAACAATATATTATTTTCAAAGATGCACTTAGAGTTAATAAAACTAAAATAAGTGAGTTAATTAAGAAATTAGATTTAATGATATATATTATTATATGTACAGTTTACAAAAGTTTGATATAGTACACATAACTAACCTGACTGAGGGTAAAAAAAAAGTAAAATAAAAAATAAACTTTCTCCGAGCATTGCAGCCTTGATTCTCTCCGGATATCATGCAGGAAATAGTAAGTTAATAAAAATTTCTAAAAATTAATAATTTATTGTAGAGTCTATGTTGTTTTTTAAATTATTTCACGCAATTAAGCGGTTTTCGATCGCACGACGCGAGAATATATGAATAAAGAAGAAAAAAAATTAAATCATCGAATCCCTAATGTAATCCATGCTTGAATCAATGAATCCACTTTAGAAAGCTCTCGGACCGCCACTCGGACAAAGGTCGGTCGGTTGTACCCGGGATTACCGCTCCTCACAGGCACGCCCGCAATTTTGGCTTTGGTCACTGCTTCCTTGGCGATTTCGACGGTCTTCATATCAATCCATACCCACGACAAAAAATTTTTACCATGAAATGTCCAGGCAAGTTTTTCGTCATTACGAAATTCAACAATTGCTTTCGAGAGAACTGTTAACCTGTTAATAATTTCGGCGCGCCATTTAGTTGTAACCTCCCATGTTCGTTCCATATACTTGTGATCCTTAACAACTGCATCTAAGAATGCCAATGCCGGGGTATTAACACTCCAAGGAACCTGTATCTTTTTCAATGCGTCACAGTGCTTAGCAGTGGGACACACGACGGATCCTAGGCGTAAGCCCGCGCATGACCAAATCTTCGTCCAAGAATGTATGACGTAGACAGAAATATCATTTTCCAAGTAAATTGAGGCGAGGAATTCGTGTTGAGAGGTGAGAGAATCAGATCGAAACTCGGAAGATAACCAAGGTTGCATTGATTCATCTAAGGAAGAGTTAATATAATGAAGAAGGTTTGCACATTATAGTGCGGACGACGTGTGTAAGAAGAATCTGGCGATAAAATCCATACCGACGATAACGACGCCCCCATCTTTGACATTATCAATAATCCACTGTTTTAACTCTCCGACATTGAAATAATCTCCGGTGGGGTTACACGGGTTTACGATGCACAAAAGCGTGGCTCGAGTGCCGTCTTGAGAGCGAAGGGCATTTCGACCATTAGCTTCTGCCGATCTCTGATACTCTTTATACTAAATCGAATGCGAGAATATGGTGCATAATCGAATCCGTTCTCTTGGTATAAAAGGGTGCATTGTATGCGACTTAAGGGGAATTTACCTGAGTATCCCAAGGACCTGGTTTCCAAGGACCGCTTGGAGCAGAACGTATTACCAAATCGATTAGTTCACTTGCACCGTTTCCGAGAAGTAGTCGATCTTTATGTTTTGAATAATCATCAGGCCAAAGAAATTGAGCAAGGGAAGTCTTTGCAGGTTCCTGGTCTGCCGGTGGATAGTGATGACAAAGAAAGCACTGAAAAATCGGAATTGTGTTAAAATGTTGAAGGAATGCCGCCGGTGAACTAGAAACGATTCTCAAAGTCACTAACAGCTTCTCTGGACGCCTCTAACGCATTTTTTGGCGTTCCTAACGCGTTGGTGGTGACCGAGAAATCCTCTATAAAATTATCCAGTTGTTTCCAGTCCTGACCTCCATGAAACTGTTGTATCTTAGTGTCCCATACACTCGAAAGGGTCCCATTTTCGCTCATTCTCGTTGGCAGTGAAAAAAAAAGATTTTTCTCGTCACAGTCTAGATCCATGTGCATTATCTCTATTTAATTATTCGCAGATTAAAAAATCCAAATCGGGAAGTTGACAGCTAAAAATGATAAATCGGGAAGTTGAGATCATGTATGACAAAACTTATAAATCTGGTAAACCAGTTCTTTCGGAAACTTTTCATCATTTTAAAATAATGCACCCACACTTGGCCTATCACGAGCATCCGAGTATGTGTCGAGTGAAATAATAATAAAAAAAAAACATTCATTACAAATCTCACCTTCCCTGTCGTCTTTTATAGAATGTCTTGATGTTATCCTGCGTCTTGAGGAATGCCATCGATCTGGATTTTTTAATAGATTCTTCGGTGGCTGCAATAGCATCAAACGGGAACTCGACGAATGCTTGACCGAGGAGGTTTGCGTCTTGAAATTTTTAATGAAAGAAATATGTAACGCGGATGCAAGCAAATTTCTAATCTTAGTTCATCTCCGCGAACGACTTAAATGTGAATTCTCCTAATCGATCAGCACATTATTAAGAGACGAAAGAATGCAGAAGAGGCCAGAGAGAGGCGGAAGCAAGTTGAGAAGATATGGAAAGAAGTGGAAGAGAATAAATAAATGCTGTGAAGACAAAAATTACATTTCTTTCGACGAGGATTTTTTATTTATGACATAGCACCGCACACAATTTCAAATAAATTCAGTGAACGAATTGAAAATCCGCATTTTAACTATTTGATGAATATTTGTGACTCCGTCTCATAAGGTTTTACCAACGATTCCGTGCTCTTGCAGTTCCCTAATTTTGTCTTCGCCTATTCCTAAAATGTCCACCAGAACCTCCCTGTTGTGTTGTCCCAAATCCGGGCCAGCCCAGGTTGTTTCGCCAGGTGTCTCACCCAATTTTGGAATTATTGCAGGGATCTATATTAAAAGAAACATATAAAAAGAAATATATATATATATGTATGTATATATTATCTCGCAATTTCTTATAAACAGCGACTGCACTCTTACCTTCAAATCCCAACCGCCGTCCTCTCTGTTTTCACCCACTTTGACGGTTTCGAGCACGTTACGCGATTGCACGTGCTTATCTTCGACGATATCTTTTATGTTGTATATGTGTCCACATGGAATGCCCTCTTCCTCCAGTCTCTCGACCACCTCTTCAGAAGTATGTTTTCTTGTCCATTCCGAAATTGCGCCATCGATGAGACGCTCGTGGATAACGCGTTCTTTATTCGTCTCGTAATCCGAAGTCGTGAGGTCCTCCCTCCCGACAACTTTCATCAACTTTTTATACAGGGAATCGGTATTTCCACCGATGATGACATGTTTAGAGTCCGAACAGGGATAAGCGTTCGTGGGCACAATGCCCGTTACCGAGGTACCGGAGGGTTGTCTTATCTGCAAAGATTTTACAGCACATCATTGGCAAGTCGGTATGCGTATGCGAAAATCCAGAAGTATCCAAGATTGATTTAACATACTTCTCCGAATCGATCGTACTCTGGTAACACTCCTTCCATCATGTTGAACATACTCTCATAAATGGCCGCGTCGACAACTTGCCCTGCTTGAGCGATCTTATTTCTGGCCAAAAGACCTAAAACGGTGCCAAGGGCCGCTGTCAAACCAGTCAAGGAGTCACCAAGGGATATATTCTGGCGTACCGGCGGTTGATTCGGAAATCCGTTGATGTATCGCCAGCCCGCCATCGCCTTTCAAACAGGATGCATCCCATCAATTATCATCAAAGTGTTTGATTTGTGCCTTACACGAATCTTCCAATTTACCTCACACACTGATGCGAAACCGGGCTTCTTCGCGTATGGACCCGTTTGTCCGAATCCGGAGACGCGCGTATATATCAGCGAAGGATTGGTTTTATATAGTTCTTCTGGAAAGATGCAGGATGTCCGATGATGAATGAATGAGCGAATGGATTGGTGAGCGAGTGAGAGGATTTCAATTCACACACAATCGATCGAATCCTACCGGGCCCGAGTCCCCATTTTTCCATGACTCCGGGGCGGAAATTCTCTATCAGAACGTCACTCTTATCCGCCAATTTTCGAACAAGCCTGAGAATCCGCGGTTACATGATGCATTGAACGAGACGAGTATTAAACAAACATTACAAATATCCATGACTCACGCTCTTCCTTCGTCCGTCCGTAGATTGATTTCGCATGATTTTTTGTTTCTACCGATTGACCGAAACCAAGGGCTGATACCGTCGATATCAATTTTACGCCAAATGCGAATGGGATCGCCGGTTTCGGGTGGTTCCACTTTTATCTGAAAACTAATATGGTCAAACCCTTGATTCAGAAAAATCATCCATCCATCATATATCGTGAAGTTTTACCACTTCTGCACCATAATATCTTTTTCATGAAGATACATTTAACGGCGACAACGTTCATCAATTAGTACAATTTTCTCGAAGAATACCGATGATGATTAAAATTACTCTTTAAACTACCCAAGGATTGTTCCGCAAAATGGACCGGCGATCAGCTTTAACGGGAATCAACGTTTTTTCGGTTAATCTCCCGTGAAATTTTTACTCGCTCAGGAATTTTAGGAAATTTACGATACCTGTCCCACTTCCAGAACGCGAATACCATCCAATGGTTTCGGTGCCCTCGTCAATTGAGAATAATAACGTGCATTTGACGCTACAGAAAATCGAGTCATTTATGAGTTGCTTCGACCGGATTCGATAATTGGGCATTTATAGAAGAATCACCTAACAATCCGATTCCATTTTTAAATGCGATTTTTTTAAGCCGGAAGAACACTCTCGAGCTATCCATATTGCACAACATCAGAACATATAATCATTTGGCACCTATTTATATTATTTTGCGTAATCACAGGATCCTGCCATGTGCCAAAATAGGTTTCGTGAAACATAATTCAAAATTCCACTCACGTAGGCATGTAGGTATGTACGCATAGAAAAAAAAATTTTTTTTTTTTTTTTTTTATTAAGGAGATACCTCACATGATAATATAAAGGCATCAAATGATTTTGGGAAAATAATCCTCCAAGAATATGGTCGCAAGATTTTTTAACCTAACGTTATCTGAACGAGATAAATATTCTATGCGTTTTCTGACCGAATCGGATAAGGCAGCTAGACGAGGAGAGATGTTAAACCATCGATTTACCATATTTGTGCACGAGATCACAGTTGTTCATCACCTTTTTCGTCATCATCATTCTGGGAAATTAAAAACATCAACGTGGTGATCGCCGAGAGTATTATATCCTCTTTTTCGCTGAAAATACAATCGATCACCAGCGGAACACCGTCGTTATTCATGATGTGTTCCTTATTGCGCTTTTCTAAATCAAACGACGAGTTGGTCATGTGACATAAAGGCATGATCACGTGTTTTGAAAAGAATGAGAGCAGAAACCTAAGCACAGGTTGCATAGTCCGCTGAGGCCAAACTCCTTGATCTTTTCATCTGGTTCGGTCAATGTGTCTGTCAAAGAGCTGGTGAATAAAAGGGAAGAAAGAAGCGAATTTCCGCGATAGAAGTGGTTCTTTTCGATACGAACCAAGGAACAGATCAACGACGTTTAGTTCCCAAAGCCATTCATAATTTATAGGATCATAAGCAAAGTTGGCCAAATTAGCGAGAACTTGATATTTGGCCTCTAAAATTAATTGATAAATTTAGCGTCGGGATCGTTGTTGAAGCGAGATGTTCATCGTCGCACCTTGGTCGCTTGTGTTCTGATATTCGTTAACGAGTTCCTGGAGGTATTCCAGTCTGCAAGATTAAGAATGACTGGGATTACCATGAATGACAATCCGTGGAAACAAGATTAACCAGATATACCTTGGAGTGCCAGATTTGCCAGTGCGCTTTTCCAATTGACGATGCGTTGAAAACATTTTTTTTTTTGAAAAAATTATCTGTAGAAGTAGCGTACGTATGTGCGAATGCGTATCTACATACAGTACAATGCGCACGCCTGTATCACATAGATGATTTGCCCGATCAAATTCATATCACTTGATCGCACACCACCCTATGCGAGACGGCTCCTCTCCATTTCTTTTATAATATTTCTTCCTTTAACATCAAGCATAGAGAAATATGTCTCACCTGGGTACGACGAATTCCACTTTAAACGTTGCCGTCCTGAGGGAGCTGGCAAGAAAGGAGTTGACAAACGTCCTCGATTCAGTATGGGATCTTTCTTTTAGTTCGCTGCCTTCCGAATGGTTTAACATGATATGAAATTCTGGCATTTTAACAATCACCTTTATTTTTTATTTTAGATAAGGGGAAAAAAATGCTTGGTGTTGGATCCCAATATAAGTGGACCGCTGAGTCTTATCGCCGAATTTTCTTTGCTAAAGGTATTCACGTTATCTTAACGACTTCCCGTAGTTCCCCGAATAAAATTCCAATTTAACCAACTTTAATTGATCAATATGAAGGATCACGGTGTTGAAAAAATCATTTATCTTCAACAAGGAATATTGGAGACCGACATCTATAGCTTCATCTATATTTGTCGACCACAGTTGCAATATATGAAGTACATCGCAGGTATTATAAGAGATTCGAATTGGTTTGAAGACGGGCGAACAGGATATCTAATAATGTCAGCATGACTTTATTAGAACATATCCAAGGACATCAGAATGAAAACTTGTCCAGATCCAATGCTCAAAGGTACGAATATAGCCTCTTTTTTGTTCCACGACGGACCAGGATTTGTCAAAAAGTTTTAGAGGAGACCGGTGTTTATGGTGATATCCTTTATTTTCATCATGAAAAAACAAAAAATGAAAACGCTCGGTGATTACCCGCCCAATTCTCTTCAAAGTCGTCCTTGACTATTTTACCCACATATTACCATTGGAGAATATCACCTTGATTTGATTCCCTTTGAGGATGATCTCTTGTCCTTAGAATTGGACAACACTTTTAAAGAACTTTATCTGGTATTCATCTCTTGATGCAAATAAACGCTGGATGACGATTTCAAAATATAAATAACATCTCGCATTAATATTTATTTGACTCTGATAGGATGGAGATCATACTTCGATTTACTATGCCGCGAGGGCACTCATGAAACTCCAAAATTTGTTTGGACTGTTTCCCAGGGTGATAGGGAAAGGGGATTGTGCAAAAGTAGGAAAAGAGAAAAAGAATTATATTTCAAATATCATTTTTGTCGGGGAAGGCTATTCATCGAAGATTCATTTTTTTTTTTTTTTTTTTTTTTTTCGCGCAGCACCTTGCCGACATGCTCCTGCGCATGCGACGTGAGGTGGCGGTTGACGACCCATCTTCGACGCCGTCCGTATCACCAAACATCGATTCACTTATCATCATCGATCGATCCGTTGATCTTATTACCCCCTTGTTTACTCAATTGACATATGAGGGATTAATAGATGAGGTGTTTGGTATTCGAGCCTCGCATGCGGAGGTGGACTCTTCGATTGTAGGGCCAGCACCGCAAAAACCCGCGGCAGCGGCTAACTCCGTAACATCCACGGCAACGGCCTCCCCATCTCAACCTCCACCTCAACCTCAGGCAAAGAAAAAGAAGGTCGTCCTTAATTCTGGTGATAAACTGTTTAGCCGGTTGAGAGATATGAATTTCGCTGTAGTCGGTGGTGTCCTTAGTAGCGTCGCCAAGAGGATCAATGACGACTATGAGGCATATATTGTTGCACATTAGCTCTTCTTTGTCCTATTGTATGCGTTGAATGGAAGATAACATCTCTTATCAATTGGGCGCGTGTCACACAATTAGGGAAGGCATCAAGCAAAGACCATGGGGCAGATTCGAGAGTTCATTAATAAATTGGGAGGATTACAATCGGAACATCAATCTTTAAGGATCCGTATCCTTTTGTTCGGAATTTTTCGGGCAGTTCGATTGATTTGGAAAATTTTTTTCCTCAACGAAATGTTCAGACACAGGTATTGCCGAGGAGATAGTGGGAGTCACCGTTACCCCCGAATTTAACAAGGCTCTAGAGGTGCAACAAAGTGAGCACATGTACCCACCAATCGATTTCGACAACGTGTGATTCAATATTAAATTATATCATTCATGATTCTGGAATTTGTGTGTTTTAGATCTGGTTGCGGGTATAGACGTAAATACGCAGAATGAGTACATAGAGGAAATGATCAATCGACAGGCTCCGCTTGTTCAAGTCCTACGACTGTTGTGTCTTCAGAGTCTTGTAAACGGTGGGTTGAAACAAAAGAACTTCGAATTCTTCAAGAAAGAAATCTTGCAGGTAAATTTTTTGTCAATGAACAAACGAAATCAACCGTGTTCACGAATACACCTCTCCTCCCCTACACTTTTCCAATTTTTTCACACCAAAATCCAGACCTATGGTTTCGAACACCTTCAAACACTTTTGAATCTCGAAAAGCTTGGCATGTTCGTAAAGCAAGTTTCGAATCGTAACCAATATGCATATATTCGAAAGTCACTTCGGTTGATCGTCGATGAAGTTGACGAACATAATCCTCAAGACATCTCATACGTATATTCAGGTTACGCTCCCCTGAGTGTACGATTATTGCAATGCGTGTCTACCAAAGGCGGTCCATCAGCAATTAATACTTCCAACGTTTCGGGTGGCGCAACCGGAGCCGCAGCTAATACAAGCACCAACATTCGGAGTAATGGATGGAAAGGGTATGAAGATGTGTTGAGAATGATTCAAGGAAAAACATTCGACGAGGTTCAAAGGTTAGAGGAGGGTGCTATTCGTCCTAAGAGTAAGTACGAGAATAAATGTTTCATAGAATTGACAACTCTCGTTCTAACATGATTATATATCATACAGGATTGATGCAAGGGCAACAACCGCATGTCACCCTCATATTTTTCTTGGGTGGATGTACCTATACCGAGATTTCGGCGATACGCTTTTTGGCGCAGCAAGATGAGAGTACGTTCAATCATATTCGGTATTGTTCATAGACCGGTTGGCTGAATCACTAACCGAATAATTTAAATCTTCAAATTTTATCAGGTCACCACGAATTTGTTATCGCCACAACTCAGATAATCAACGGAAACTCATTATTAAACTCGATCATACAGAAAGTCGATCATCCTGGAGTGACGGCTTGACTATCGTAAATATCGGCGATCATTTAATGTAGTAAATATTGTACATTATATATTTTACATAGAGATACGAATAATATATGTATTTTGGGGCGAGTGTATAAATAATCTATGCTATCAAATGCTACTTTACAAAAATCGATTCACTAATGAAACAAAAGTGTTTATAATTTACACATTTCGTCAAAGTCACAACCGATGTTGCTCCCCAACAGCTGTTTGAACCTATCCCATGAACAAAACGTGTAAACACATCCCGGTATGACAACCGGTTTTTCATTGACCAACATTTGAATAAAAATGGTGCTTTCATAATTATCCGTGCAGTTATAGATCTCAAAATAAATGTTGGATGCGAATGGGGCAATTTTGCTTGTTCGAAACTTTCTCGATTTCGATCGGTAAAATCTGTCGGCATCTAGAGGATAATCGTCTTTGAATAGACCCTGCGTAACAAAGAAAAGAAAAAAAAATTTTTTTTCTTCAATCAGTCGAATTTTAGAAAGTTCCTGCCTCAAGAATTATAAGAATAATAAGCCCACCAGTATTGTTGTCAGAAAGATTATCGTTTCGGCATGTGCAAATTTCATCATGCTTTTAATTGAAGATTTTCCGTCCAGGAAATCGTCCACCGATTTCACCAAACCAGTATAAAATTGACAGGCCATTCTAGCATTGAGCGGTGACCCATAGGAAAAGCCATAGTATTTAATCATGTCATGAAGGTACTCCAATTTTAAAAAATCCTCTTCCTCCAATAAACTGCACCAAGTATCAATTCTACCGGAGTACGTCACAGCGTATGAGCAGGCGCGATAAATGTGCTCCGCGTGAATCGCTTCCAATGGCGGTCTTATTCCAAGCTGATTGCTGATTCTTCTGGCGATCTTGGATAGGTGGGTGTGAATGTAGATTTCCACCTGCTCTTTGAGAACAGAGCTATTCTCAACCGTGGCAGTCCATAAAGGGCAGGCGTGATGCATTAACAATTCTTCATCTTGATCCTTGAGGTCATCGGAATTAGCGCAACCAAACAAAAAGCAATTGAAAATTGCGTGACTACGTACGTGTGTTCACATACCACTGGCCTGGAGTGTATGTATACCGGCTGTAACATTATCCCGTCTAATGTCCCGTAACCCGTGAGCAAGCCCATGGAGTAAGCAATCCCCGATTGTCCTGACCTGAAGATTTGATGATTAACGTACACGATTACTCTCTGTCGATAAATGCACCGAGTTGCATTCGACCCAACTGGCGACGTGCGTTTGCGATCTATGACACTATACCTGGAGACTTGGGTGCTCTTGAATTCTACGACGTTCGCGTCATAGGTGATGTTACTCCAGAATTTGGAATAGCGCTTGCGTGACCGTTTGCCCAACAGATAAAGTTCACGCTCACCCCGCTGCGTCAGGAGTGACGCTTGAGATTGACCGAACGGACTTCTTTGCTATACGAAAGAATAGATGTATTTTTATTTTAATTGGTTGAATAATGTGAGCTCATCGAATCCCTAAAAATTTTTTTTTTTTACCCAATCCTTCGACAGGGAAGCATTTTCGAACAATTTATCCAGGACATCGAATTTCCTAATGTCGCCAGCCGAGGGACACCTTGCACCTAAAAATGGTATCATTTGACATTGTACGAATTGTCCGAGATCGATTTTACCTGTTATCTTTTCGAGAGCGTACCATGACGGGCTACCAAATGCAGTTGTATTAACTTGCAGAATTCAGGTATTTCGGCGGAAGGCGCTGTCTCCGATTCAATTGGATAAAGGCCTTTCGTGCCCAAATGTTTCGTGAGATCAAAATTGTAGATCTTTTGCGATATACATAAATATAAGAAACCCGAAAGGAAGATAATCTGAGGAAACATTTTAACCAACGCTTACATTCCATTGTGGACGGTGAGACGTAGGTGTAGATAGATATACGTACAGAAACGATCGACCGCAGAATCCTACCCGGATGGGTCATCAGAACACATTCAATTATAAATTATGTTTTTTATATTACATAAAAATTTATGATTAAGTATATTATGTAATATCATGATATCAAATAATGAATTTAATTCAATCTTAATTTGGCCAAAGCGTAAATTATGTCGCATATATCGATACCGATAAAATCGCAATTCGTTAGAATTCTTCACGGAGATCGAATTAAATAAAACTTTTATTAAATTGGATCGAATTCAAAAGGTGTCAAAATAGTGGTGCGACTTTATGCGCTCTGGTTGAGAATTTCGGGTGATTTGCTGTACATCACGTCACCATATAAATTTATGACACCAGCTTATTGGACGAATTTATCACACTAAATTAGATTTCGATAATCACTAATTTCAAACATGACCGGGGCGACCGGAAAAATTTCGCAAAAGATTTTACCTGCATCGCTGCAGGTCCCCTCGGTAACTTTGAGGGGAACAGCAGAAAAATACATCTCTGCTCAACAAAGAGCGTACCTGGAGAAGAAATACGAACCATCGGATTTTAAACCAACATTCAAACGCGTGGATATGTGGGGACGGGCAAGGTGGAAAGCACCAAAGATTAGTAGGCGAAGATTAAATGATATGAGAAAAAATTGTGAGTATTTGAACATAGATCCACAGGAGATCGGTCTACTCGCTAAACCCGAAAGGAAGCTTCTTAGGGCAAAACCCAATAAGGGCAAAAAACACGAAAGAAATGCGCCTGAGAGGTATCTGAGAAGGCTTTGCAGAATTGACATTGCATAATGCGTAATGAATAAAATTAAATACACCGTCAATTAATTATGTAGAAAAGCAAAGATCACAAAGGCTTTGTCGGAGATGCCACAAACTATCGAAACTTGGCGACTAGTACGTATCATATCTACGTTCATTGTATGCACTTAAATAACTGTTAACATGCATTTGCGTTGTGATTTACAGGAGAGGCAAAAAGAAAAAGAGAAGAACAAATCATCATTGCCTTTTTAAATTTACCATCAATGTTATTATTAGCATGACATTTGGCCATCATATTTACAAATACAATTTGATCAATTCGTCACTTACGCCCGAAGGCGTTAGCACACCAAGATCTGTACATAGCAAAGTAATGTAATCTGGTGGTGTGTAATCAACTGTTGGATTAATCGCCTGTCAGTTGACGAATATCAATATATTAACGCTTGATGTTGTTAAATTGGAAATTACTCTCTGATTTCAAGAAAATATGATGATGAGTAATACCTCATAATCGCCTATGTCGACGTCTTCTTCATTAACCACCTTTTGTTTAAGTTCATCAGCCTGTGAATGATGTTCCAAATCTGGGAATGCAAGTAGGTCAGGTGTATGAGTTGGGAGGTCGTACTGATTCAAAGGGAATAGGCGAACAAATTTGTAGCTAGACGAAAAATGGGATTATTGTCAATCAATCATCCAAAATGCACTCAACACTTTACCGGGCAACTTACCTTTCAATAACAGCGTAAAATGGTTTGTTGGCGGCTTTGGCGACAACGGCTAGCTGATAAGTGCCGATCTGGAACATAGAAGAACTCTTTAGAGCAGTTCGTGATGCATCCCGCAAATACACTGAATGATGACTAACCGCATTGATCAATCCACCGTTTTCGACGACACCCTCGGCCCCGACGAAAACAGCATCCACCTTATCAATAATATATCCAACCGCTGCATCATAAATTACAGTCGCCGGGACTCCGGCTTTTAATAACAGTTTGGTAGCCCTGATTCTGAATAATGTGAAATCGGTTAACCAACTTGAACGGGATATCTCAAGGAACAACAGTAATACTTGCCCCAAATAAGTAGGTCTAGATTCAGTAACATAGACCTTGAATCGCTTCTTCTGAGCGGCCGCTCTTTGGAGAAGCAGCATGACCACACGCGAATAAGAGTGAATTAATATTGTCTGAATGCACCATTTATATTAAATTCAGGTCATGTTATGGCATCGATTTAATTCAAACCAATGTTGGAAGATTGATACGTGCTGCATCGTCTTTTATGAACTGTACGCCTAGTTCGGCAATCTTCTCGCGCACAGCCGCTGCCTTTTCAACAAGTTCCTTCCCACTGTTTATCAAGTGCTCCTTATATGCTTCAAAATTCTATAGACAAAAAAAAATCTTAGAATCTGAGATAAACCAAGTACACGAAACGCTCGATCCCTTTACAAACGCGATTCATTTACCCACCGTGACATCGTGAGAGGTTCTCGTAACAAACCTTAAAAACAGATCGGCCCCTGCTGATAACGAAATAGAATTTCTGACGGAATTCTTGAGTTTTTGATTGGCTTCTTTCAGTGATTCCATGAACTCCGATAACGTGTTTGCTACCAAAATTAAAAATTTCAACCACCATTTGGTAATCGGAATTAAGAAATATGGCAATTCTCTGAAGTCGACCCACCTTTACTATGCTTTATCAGTTCGACCAAGGATTCTATGGCGGCGATAGGCATGGATACATCCTAACCTCAATATTTAAAAAGTTCGAATTTTCATCGATCCAATATTTCCCCACCGGATATGTGAAATTGTATTTAAAAAAAAAAAACCTACCGGATCATCTTTTAGAAATTGTTGATAGCACGTGACGATATTAAATTGTTCGGCATCCGCCTTTGTATTTGCTATTTTCAATCAAGATTGGTCGTTACGATTTGAATATAGGTCCGGACTTTTTTTTTTCTTCACCCTTGACGATTCGAGACTCATACCTTCATCTGTGATTGTCATTTGTACTGTGGCTGGGTGCGATCAAATGGCGGTACATTTATACTAAAATATGGTAACACAGTAATCACCTATCTCATTTTTTTTGTATATACTGTATGTTTTTTAATCCACAATCAGATTTACATATTGAAGAGCCTTTTTAAAAAAAACTCTTTCCGCTGATCCCCTTTTTCCTTAAAAATTTCCTTTTTTGATAATTTTCTTGGAAAAGAGAAGTCAGCCTAAAAAAACATCTTATTCCTCAAAAATTCAAGACTTAATAACAACCTAGAATATTCAACCATTCCTCAAGAAATCATTCTATCATTAACAGAAGTTTTGATAGTACTGCATTACAATAGTTTTACTTTACAAGGGAAGGAAAACACATCTACAAGCTGATTCACAGTAAGCTTAGGAGAGTCCAATATCAACTTTCCAAGCTTTTAGTCAGGCCAGTATTGGTTTACACCTTTCTAGGTACTAGAAGGAACTTTACAAACAATAGTTCCTACCGATAAATCAGGAAAAACTTAAAGTTTACAAAATCCAGAAGGACATCAAAGGTTTCTAAGGATTAAACAGTAGAGTATTCTGATTCTATATACCCCTGTCTAAACATTAAAACAAGTTACACAAATGTGTACACATTAACCAATTCAGCATCAAAACAACAAAGCAAGGTTTATCAAGTGTCTATATATAAACGACTTATTTTTCATAATAAAGGAAATCACAGGAAGGATTAATGACTCATCTGAGTAAACAAGACACTAAACAAGACAACAAACAATTAATTACACATACCTTGCTAAATATAAACAAGTAAACAAATAAAGAATAAACAAAACAACGAATCAGCATTTTATTCTCCTTTACATGTGATCAATATAACAAAGGAATGGAAAATTATGCAAATTGCTAAGAAGAGAGAGCTACATATCCTTGATACAATAGTCAGAATAGTTGAAAAATATAATTAGAGAAAAGAAATATGGGCTATCCAAATCATCTTCAACACTCTTATCACACAAGATAAATCCAATCAGACATTAGAACCAACAGAATACTCAATACTCAATAGTATCCTTGCAAAAATTTTAAATGTAGATCCAATTACATTCCTTAAAACAGAGATCCTTAAAACAATACAATAGTCAGAATAGCTAAAAAACTGATCAGAGGAAAAAAACATAGGCTACTCAAATCATCTTCAACACTCTTATTACACAAGACAAATCCAATCAGACATCAGGATCAATAAAATACTCAATATTCGATAGTATCTTTGCAAAAATTTTAAATGTAGACCTAACTACATTTATTAAAACAGAGGTCCTTAAAACACATATTCTATACTTATGGACACAAGGTCAAAGAAAAGAAGAAGACCTTATGGCACCTTTCTTAAAAGAAAAAGTCAGATGTATCTTGAAGCAAAATACTTACATGAATGGTCTCCCCCTTCATACTCTGGAAATTTTTCAGACCAAGGATGAGTTTATAAACTCTATAGTAGAAAATTCAACTTCAGATGAGAACACTATTCCAAATGAGGATATGAAAGTTCAATCAATAACGAGATTGAAATTCCAAATAATATCGAAGTTGAAATAGGTGATAAAGATATGGAGGAAAAGCTGGAGATAAAACTTGAAATGGTAAACATCTAGAAAAGAGTTGAAGGAAAAAATATAGTAGAACAAATCTCCTACAATACATGAAACAGATCCAAGTCATCCAGTTTAAATCCCTTTTATATTACCAAGAAAGGAGAATTCAAGGTTGGAATTTTCATCTCTAGAATACCAGAAGATACAGAAAAAGAATGTTTAACCTATCTCCAAGATACATTGAATCTACCTAAAGACATGTTATCATTCAAAAAAAATTTCTTCAATAATAATGCCTAGACAACTTTCACCTTTGAAGAATTGGAAGATACCCTACAATATATAGAAAAGATTAACAAGAAAGAAGGAGAAAAAACTTTACCTTGATATCTATATAGGCAGAGAAATGGAAAACTTCAAATTCACTATCAGAAAAGAAATTCTTTAAACAAGGGGTAGCAAAAGAAGAAAACAAGACAATGATTGTCATATTGATAGATCTTGACCACAGTTATACTCGTCAATTAATCAAGACTGCCTTACAAAAATATAAAAAGGTGTCGAGTATCCATATTTACAACCACTCTCACTCTCAAAAAAAAATCAAAGCCCAACGCATCCCAAATCAGCAAAACTTGGAGGATAGATGATTTATTCATGTTAAAGTAGATACATTCAGGACAATTTTCACTCAATATGAACCAGATGACCATAAAGTCGATGCCATTCTCAAAAACCATAACAGCCAATTCTTATGACTGTATGGTATACACAATACCTTCACAAGTCTTATAGCAAGGGCAATGCAGTATGTAAAAGCCAAAGCATGTTACATATCAAGAAACCCTTTCACTTTAAAAAGAAGAGAATATGCAGTAGTCTGTTTCGCAGCAGCAGAAGATTTGTACAAGGCCCTGAGACAACATATATCTATACACAATCACAAACTCAGCTGGAGTGCTAAAGAGCACTTTAGGAAGGATACAGTGCATGACAAAAAAGTGACCAACACAGAGAGTAGTAATTATAATAAAGAGAAAGTCTATTCTGAAACAACATATATTGAACTGTGCTCAAGACAATTAGGCCAAACTGATATCAGAAGCAACAATAGAACAAACTGGTCTATAACATCTGAGGATGATTCAGTAACTGAAAGTGACTTTAAGAAAAGAACAGATCTGGGAAAAAAGGCAAAAGGAAAAAGACGCAACTTCCAAGGTAGCAAATACATAGTTGAAACATTAAACACTCCTAGACACTTTGCTACCAGTAGTAATAGAGAACTAATCAATTATTGTAACAAAAAAAGAATTTTGCATAATAGGTCGCAAAGTTTTTATCTGGAAAGTGAAAGCGATCAAAATTCCTAATGTCAGATCCTAAATAATCTCAAGCGATTAAATACTAGAATAAATATAATTGAGGAGAAAACAGGTAATCAGAATAGGGTAAGAGGAAGGTGATGGAATAATCACTCCTAAAAAGTACCAGTCCAATCAAGGTACATCAGGCGAGAGTTTGATCCACAAGAAGAATCAAGCTTATCCTGAAAAAAAAGAGCAACCATAGAAACAATAACAAAAACTAATAAAACCCTTCCCGATACAACACACACCACACCACTAGATGAATTCATCAGTACAATTAAAACTATACTATCGACAACTCCACACTAGATGACACTATTACTATTGAAACACATAATGTTAGAGGTATTAACATTAGTCTTGAGTAACAAAGACTATTTAGACTCATACAAGATCTCGATATAGACATCCTTGGGATCTGTGAAACTAAACTAATAGAAGAAACAGTAGACTTTACTTTTAACTTACAGCAAACACACAAATTCTTTCACAGTTGTAATAATGAAAAACCTAGAGAATCTGGAGTAGGGTTTCTCATTAAGAAAAATATTGAGAAAAAGTTAGAATCAATTGAAAGAATAGAAGGATATATAATAGGAGCCAACTTTCTATTAACAAGAAACAAACTTTATATCTATCAAGTGTATTTGCCATTTGAGAAAACTAAAAGTAGATGGCTACAATAGCTACTTCAAAACAAGATTCTAGATAAGCAAAGAAATCACTTCAAAGTTATAATTATGGATGACTTTAATGCAGTCATCAATCCAATAGTGGATCAATTACCACCCACAAACAAAACAACTCCAAGATATAGAAAAGCAGAAATAGGTATTTTCAATTTCCTAGAAGACTGGAATTACATAGATATCCAAAACTCCTGAGAAGAAGAATGGAATACCACCTTCACATGGGCAAATAACTCAGCACACAATAGAATCGACTATATCTGGACACCACCAGAAATTAGTCTAAACAATATATACGAGTTCAAAAACATTCCAGTGGAGACACTACTGGGTAGTAACCATACCTACTATTAATAAGAATGACAATAAACAATTTGCTCAAAAACCAGATACAAGAGCAAGTTAGAATAAAAGGTAAAAAAATACCAGATCCAGAAAACTTTACTGTGAAACAATGGAACAAGTTTTTGGAAATTGATATATAGATTTCCTGACATGAAACTGAGAACAGCTCTCAAGAACTCAAAAAGGCCTAACAAGAACTTGAAACCATAATCATTAAGGGTGCATACAAGTTTCTCAAAAAGAAAAGAATCTATTTCACCCCCAGCAGAAGAAAAGAAGTTAAGATGGGATCAGTAATCCCAAAAAAGGACTTCAAAGCTTACAGGAAAGCCAATAAGATCTACTTTTTTCTAAAGAAAATCCAAGTTAACTGGGATATAAAGACAACAGAAGACATGAAAAATATAGAGAAAACCATTCAGAATCTACAAGGCACTTATGAATCCCTTGATGAAGAACTAGCACCTCCCCATTTACAAGAAGAGATCTCAGAGCAATTGAGAAAAATCACTAAGATAGAATGTACCCTCAGAATGATATACAAGAAAAAAAAAATCTTCATATCAGAAACCAAATCAAGGAGGCTCTAGATAACAGATGTGATGATCTTAGATCCAATCAGAAGTGGATGCTAGGTTCAGTCTTAAACTGTAAAAAACTAAGAATTACATTAGATTGGATGCTAACTACAAATCAGGAAGGGAAAGAATATATTGCTACTAATCCTCTAACTATCAGAAGCAAGGTTGAAGAATATCACAAAAGTGTATTTAAAAAGAGAAATACCAACTTTGAGAATCTAAACCCCTCTTGGAAAAAAGAATACCAACCCAAAGAATGAATTGATCCAACATGGTATTCACCTTTAACAAAAGAAATCAAAGTAGAAGAGCTCGAAGCTACTTTGCAATCTCTTCCAAATAACAAGGCTGCTGGCCCCTCATACATTAGCTACGAAATGCTCAAACATTTAAGAATCAAAGGAAAAGAAACTTTATATTTTCTTTTTAATAAAGTTTTAAGCACAGGTCAAATACCAAAGAAATGTAAAAGTAGCAACATCTATTCTATTCTTAAACCCAAGCCTTGGAAATATGATCTAAGCAATACAAGACCCATCATTCTTTTAGAAACAGCTCAAAAATGCTTTACCAAGATCCTTATCAACTGACTATCAGCTATTTGCAAGCAATACAAAATATTAAAACGACCCAACTTTGCTAGGCTATATGGAGAAAGTACAGTAGAGCCTATCCACCTGCTAAACAATATTTGTAAAGAGGTTAGAGAAAAGAAAAAAGAGCTATAGATCCTATTTCAAGATACTGCAAAGGTATATAATACAATATCTCTGTATATACTTGAAAAGGCCATAGATTAGATTCGAATTCCTATAATCATTAAGAAGCTCATAATAGACTTCTTCAAAGATAGAAGCTATAGTATTATCCTTCTCAATGGACTATCTAATCCAATAGTAGCTGGGAATAGGATAGATCAAGGAAAAACGATTTCTCTATTATTATGGAGAATCTTTTATGATACACTTTTATGCAAGATCCAAAAACAGCAACCTGAGTTATTCTATGGAAGAAGAATAGTCTCCCAACTTTAGTAAACCTGAAGTGAAGATGAAGCTCTCCTTAAGGCAAGTTGTAATTGCCTATATGGATGACATGATCTGGATTGCCAAATCCAAGGAAGACCTGAAAAAGATTCTGGAAGAAGCGAAAAAGTTTTATATAGCAAATGACTCTCAGATCAATGCAGAGAAATCAATCCTTCTTACTATCAACTGAAACCCACAAGTTCCTGGAACTGTTTAGGCTGGAATAAAGAATACTATAATTCATGAAATCAACAAGGAGGACCAGACTAGATTTCTTAGTATCTGGCTAGGATTGAGACAAAAAAATCAGGACACTATCAGTTTTATAAAATCAGAGATCAGAACAGTAGTTCAGGCAATAACCAAGAAGAAGCTGACAGAAAAACATGCCCGCTATGTTATCAATAGGGTTCTGATTTCAAGGATAGAATACAGAACACAACATATATATCTGAGTGAGAAAACATATAATAATCTCATAGCCATGTTTAGGAAAGTATTCAAGAACAAGGCCCTAGTCTGTGGAATGATTCCAAACAGTTGTATTCACAACAAAGGAATATATGGTCTCAAAAGTATTTGGGAGATACAGCTAGAAAGTCACATATCTGCACTTTTTTATCAGCTTAACAATAATGAGGCCCCTAGTATTTCTACCATAATCAGATTAAAACAAAGTCAAATCAAATATTGGGAGCTAGGCAATATCCTAAGCAATCCTATCAACTCTTTCAAGCTGACGAAAGAAAACTTGGTAGCTACGACACTGGCTTTGACAAATAGCATACAAGTCACTTTTCAAAGTTGGAGATGGAAAAACATATTCGATTATCAGGGAGGTATTTTATCAATCAAATCTATACTGCAAGAAGATAGAGAATATGGAAAAGCCATTCCATCACTACAAAAACACAAGATAACGTTTCTAGATCAGCTTATCAATACTACCACAATGATACGCAAGGAATAGAGAGCAGTTCAAATCCTCTATAGTAGATACAAGGAACCGGTTCCCTCCTGGTATAAAAAAGTGGAGGAAAAAACAACAGTAAATCAAGATCTCTCATAAAACTCTCTACATGGACTTGAATGGATAGTTTACAATATGCAAACTGAGGTATTTCCAACAAATTCAGATAGAAAGAAGATTTACTGGTCAGTTCAGGCTAATACTTTAACAGATATATGGGAAAAGACAGTATCCATAAATAACAAAACCTATTTCACCCTATATCAGCTAGTATACAATCCTACTAGTAACAATACTCATCTTCAACCAGACAGTATGGAGCAGCCACTAGAAGTAGTCCTGTCACAAATCCACCTTCTTCTATAGCTTAATCGACATAATAATCTAAGAAAAAGGAAACAAATACTTCTGCCAGGTAATCCTACAAACTGGTAAACAAATGTATTTAAGCAAATAGTGGTTCTACCAACTTCCAGACCAGTAGAAGTAGAGATTCAAGTGAAAGACTGGAATATCACACTAATAGAAAAAGCCATACAAATAGAAGAATACAAAGATAAACCGAAGAGCATTTTGAGACATAACAAAAGGAATATGGCTGATCAACTTACATTTTACATAGATGGCTCTTATAAAAAAGGGACAACAAATGGTGAATTCGAAATAGGTTTAGCTTGGATCATGATAGAGGAAGGCAAAATAGTTAAACAGTTCTCAGCAGGGGCTGTTACATGGTCATCAGCAACCAGGGCTGAAATATTAGCTATTTCTACTGCACTGTATACGGCATCCAAAACACAACAGTTATGATCTATACTGACTGCAATACCACGGTCAAAGTATGGAAATCTATCTACTCACAAATAGAAATATTTACAAGAAGATGGACAAAGATTATTAACTGGTCACTTTGGAGTAAAATCAAGGACCTAGTAAAGAAAAAAGACCTGAATCTGGAAACCCTAAAGATCAAAGCTCACAGAACCAACAGATTCAACAATCAAGTAGACTTTCTTGCTAAATAAGCTAGGCGGGAGAACTTAATAACTTGGTATAAGCTATCAGAGCTAAGAAGAGTCCTCACGATAGCAGCATGGAAAGAACATACAATAGAAATTGGTATCAGAGATTTCATTAAAACATTCAATAAGAAAAAGATTGGATTAGACTGGACAACACAGAAATGGATCCAGGATCTTTGGATCCAAAATGATAAGATTATAGACTGGTCAACTTTCTGGAACCAGTTCAATCCAATCAATATCTTCGATACCTCTTTCAAAACCAATAAAGACAAAAACTTCCTAATTAACTTAACTCCCGATAAACTTCTAGTCTTACAGATACTTAAAAAGAGAAAATCAGATGTATATACCACAACTACTTGCCTAGCATGTGAACTGCAAGAAGAGACACTAGGACATCTTTTTGAATACTCAGCCACTAGAGAAACTCAGAAGAACTTATGGCAGAAGGCAAATGAAGAGATTAAGAAACTTAACGGTAAAGAAATAAAAGACAAGAAAGAAGTTCAATCTAATATAAGTGGCTGGATAGACAAATGATTAGAAGAGATTCAGAAATCGGACAGAGACCTTTTCAATATTATCTGTGGATATATGGAAGAAAGCAAGATCACCTCCTTGAAAAAGCATCTCAAAGAGTAGTTCAAGATCCCACCAGAAAATATATAGGATATAATTGATAAACTCTGTTAAAAAATAAGAGCAAATTTTAAAAAGAAGATCTGGAATACTTGCTATGCCACAGTTATAGAATGGGAAAAGAAGCAAAACATTACAGAAAAGGACAAAAGAAACAAGAGGCCCAAGTCCAGACCTGATGAACAGACCGAACAAGACCAAAAAAAATTATCATTACCTCCAGAGAACTCAAACCTGGAAGACATTAAAGAAATAAAAGGAAAGAAGTATACAGTGATTATTAAGGATTGGATTTGCCATAGAATTAAGTGATTTGACCTTTAACTGCAGACAGAATTTAAAATGATCTATAGTAATGACCTGTAGGCAATGATTTTATTAATTAGAAGAATCATCCAAATTAGTAAAGGAACAAAATATCATTCCCTAGGTTGCATTTAGAGAAATAGTTTTTTCGACGACGAGTAAGTCAGTATGTGAAAGTTGCAACAATTTGTAAATACCTAACATATATACAGTAAAGACACACCATACTGACCTGACTGTGGGTTAAAAAATATATATATATATATATTGAAGAGCCTTTTTTAATAACTCTCTATTATTAACCAATTATAAGTTATATATGTATATTATATTAAAATATATAATATTAAAGTTAAATCTACAATTAAATTACTTATTTTTGTCAATTTATGATAATTTCAAAAGTTATTTCTTGTTTTATTTACTATTTAAATAAATATTTTTTCAATAAATTATCATAAAAAAATTTATGTACTGTATATTATTGATTTATGAATATATAATGAAATGATCATATTACAAGATTTATAGATTAATTCTTCAAGAAGCAAAATCTCTGATAAACAAATAATAATTTGATCTATTGTCATAACTATAAATTAATTGATATTTCAAGTATAACTACAGTATAATTATTTCAATTAAATTATTATTGTAAACTAGTACTTTATAAAATTATAACATAGTTGCTTATCCAAAATTAGATAAAATTATTTTTAATACAAGTAAATTATCTTTAATAATAAGAAAAATAAATATCAAATAATAATATATTGTTAAAAGATAAATAATAAATAAATTAATATTTCAATTAAAAAGTTAATAAAATTCTCTTGAATTAATTATCTAAGTTTTATTAAAAATTCAAGTATATAATTGTATTAAATTAAATTTAATTATTAAAAAGTTTTCATAGGAATCTAATTCAAAATAATATAATATTTTGCAAAGAACTATAATTAAAGAAAGTATAGAAGACCTATAAAATTCTGAAAAAGGGATAAAAAGAAAAATGAATATCAAAATATATTAAGTTTAAACTTGATAGAGATAAAAAAAAATTTTTTTTAGATAGTTATTCAGAAAGAAAGTTAGCAAATAGTATTGAAAAAACTAACTCAAGAAAATAACTAAGATATTGTTATGATCTATTACTTCAATCAACAAAAAATAGAAAATAGTCTAAAAATAGTTTTTATCAAATATTCAGGATTCTTTCTAAACAATAGAAATAAAAATGAATATAATATAGAAGTAAAATTAAATATAATCTATATTATATTATTTCTAAACTATTAAAAAAATAATAGGAAAGTATAATAGCTGAAAATTTCTTGTTTCCTACTTGAGCTTGATAAAATAATAATAACAAGTATATTTTCAAAAACTCAAGATTAAAAAAATAATCAAATTAAAATAATAGAACAGGTACTAATAAGAGACTGGGAACAAGAAATACTTAAAAACAATATCTAGCAAAAAATATATCAAGATTATTTACTCAAAATTTTCAGTATAATCAAGAATCATAAAATAAGTTGATCTTTTACTTCAATAGATTCTTGATCAATTATAGAAACAAAAATGTAAGAATAGAAGTAGCATAGATACAAACTAAAGAAACTAATAAAGAAAATAAAATTCTATACAGGAATTAAAAATTGATTCTTATTTATAAGAAAAAATTGGTGACATTAGTTACAATAGTTTTAGTAGTCCTAATAAATAGTATGATAGAAATTTTTATTATTAGTCAAGTCTGCATCTTCAAATAAAGAAGATCTTAAAATAATACACAAGAAATGGCTAAAAGAAAAAAATTGATTAGTATGGATAACAATGTTAGATCTCATAAAGTAAAAACATATTCAACTAACTTTAACTAAAATCAAAATCTACTCTAATAATCCATGAAATAAAAAAATAAACTAATTGATCAAAAAAGTATTAAAGCTCCCAATAATAGAGTGGAATAGTTTTAAATCAAGCAAAATACTTATAATAATATTATAACAAAAGAATATAATAGATAGTTCAATCCAATAGTTTATTAAATAAATCAATAAGATATTAACTACTTTATTATGAATACAGTAATATAGAACTGAAACAAAATAGCATCACCAAGTTTAAGAATATTAAACTTATTCATAGGACCTGACATGAAATAGATTAAAAGATGACAATATATAAGATATCTTCTTTAAAAGCTTACAAAGAAGAAATTTTCTAATTAAATTTATCAATGATAAACTACCTATCTTAAGCAAACTAGTAATAAAAAGACCTGATACTAGTTGAAAAATATTTATTTCATATAATGCTACTTATGTAATATCAAAAAAAAATAAATAATTCTGCATATTAATGATATAAATAAATCATCAATCAATTTCTACAATATAATTTGACATAAATACTATAAATCACCAATCAATTTCTACTATATAATTTAGAATAAATAAATTATTAATTGATTTTTACTATATAATTTGACATTATTTGTCATACAATTTACACTATTTTTACTATATGTTTCATAAAAAAATCATTAAAAATTCATCAAAATTCATACATTTGACAAATTTTAATTATATATTATATTTATGATTTAAAGGAATTATAGTTAAATATTAATAGATCTACAAGTCTGTAGTGCAGTGGTTAGTACTCTGTAGGTCAGATCACAAGATGCAGGTTCAAATTCTTCAGGAGGCTAATATGATTTCCTTGATCTTGAAAGTAGGTAGAATCTGGCAAATCATTTATTGGTCTAATCATATATAACTGATATTTTTGAGTATAGTTGATGCAGATCAAGATAATTGATAGTTTTTATTGGTTCTTATCAAAAATCAAGATTTTCATAATACAGGATGGTCTATACAAAGATTGTGATCAGGTCACTATCTGAAATCAAGTAGGATTATTTTTGATAGGACCCATTACCACCTGCTAGTAACAAGAAGAGTAGATTCCCAAACTGATTGCATGCTGCTGAGGAAGGATTGACTGAAAATCTTATCTGATTTTAAGACTTTAAGCATGTGGCTATGCCTTGACTTATAGACTTAACAATTAGAAGATCTTGATGAAAAAAAAAATTCATTGATTATTCTGAAGGACCAAAATTTGAGTTCAAGGTAAAGAAAATTTGATGGCTTGATAATCAGACTACTCTTAATAAAAATAGTCTGGAAAAAATTAAGAAGAAATAGTATGGTTTTCAGATGAGGTAGTATTTATACATAGTTAATAAATATATAGAAGCTATTTATATATATAGGTTACTAATATAAGCAGATATATGAGTACTTGTTAGTATATATATTATTTATTTATATACAAAGAGTAATGTAAGCAGCTGAAGCCAAGACAGTTGCTTTCTATGAATGTACAGATATATCACTTATAAAGATTATGATAATAAGTTTATAAATCAATAAATTATAAACCTAATAGACAACTTTTATATATTCGAAATTTCTTTCAGCACTAACCCAGCCTTGGCAGGTTAGCTCTCTACTCTGGGATTAACAACAAGCTGCAAGGTGAGTACCTCAATATAGAGAAATTCTATTGAGTTTTATTTAATAGTAAATAGGTAATACATCTTAGAATAGCTTCTATATATTGATACTACATAATTACAAATAAAGCAAGGCTGAGTCAGTATTTAAAAAAAAAATAGTCAAATATTTATAAGAGTTTTGTCAATTTGAAGTTTTATATCTAAATAAAATAAATCAGTTAAAAATATTATAAATAAGAATTATGCATTCATGTTTAACTGAATAAAATTTGATACTTCACAATTTAATATTTGCATTATTTTTAGATTTGAAATAAAATCTATTTTTTGTTAAATTAATCAGTTTATATTATTAAATAAAAATCAATCAATGTTTAATAATATTATTTAAAAAGTTTATCAAATGTATAAGAAATAATTGAACTTGTCCCAGATATAAATTTATATTTCTATCATAATTTATGAATCAAATTAATATAAATAAGCTCTTAATATTTTGTAAGGATATAACAGAATCAAATATTTTACTTCAAATTTAGTATTTACTATATTAATCTATTTTATTTCAAATAATTATTAAATTTTTATTATCTTTCATAAATAGCCTTTGAAAGTTCATAGTTTTATAAAATACTTCTTAGTATTTGACTAATAGATCTAATATTTTGGTAGATATCTCTAAATTTAATTTTTTCAGATACAAGAGTTTACTTGAAAAATATTTGAATCTATTGATTATTGTTTTATAAATATTATATATGTTATTTAAAAATCAATATAACTCGTCAACTGAAAACTAATCTAGTTCAGAAATTAAGATGATATTTGATCAATTATTTAAAATTTCAAGCCTCTGATTATTAGGATAGGATATAGTTAGATTAATAATTCAATAATTATTTATTAATTTGGATTCAATATTTTAATAACTATTAGACAATAAATCTAAATTAAAAATTTGTTATAATTTTATTTCCAAATGTTAAATTTGTTTAAAAACCTATCTAATATATTATTCATTCTCTCAAATGAAAAATATCAAAATACATAAAATGGCTTATAATTATACATATTGTTAAAGGCCAAAGAAATTAGGCCAAGTTTAGAATTTTTACTATGATCACGTAACTTATGATCATGATATAACTGAAGCTTACACGAAACAATCAATTATCAACTATTATCATACTTCTTATAAGATAAAAGAATACATAAACAATCCATTCATATCAAAAAGGTAAAAACTATAAGCTGAGGTAATAAAAAATTAGTTGATCACGAAGCAATTTATGTATAATATAATACTAGAATAGCTATAGTGATTATGTAATAGCCCTATATGTAAAAAAATATATAAATATAACTTCTTCTAATGACTTAATAAAATGACACCACTCTCTTTCCCATTTTCTTGTGACGCAGTAGCATAAACCACAAAAACACAAGAAACAATTGAAAAATAGAGAGATCCAAAAGACCGCAATACTTAACCAGCAGGTCCAACTATAATATCGACAAGCTTACTAGGGGCACAACCAGCCCTATCAGCAAAGAAACATATAAAAAACTCGAAAAGAAATCCAATACCAAACAAACAGCTTCACAAAAACAAACTTTCCCTCCACCCCTCAGCATCTTATAAATAACAACTCAAAACAATGACACTATCACCGGAACAACAGAAAATACCAACACGGAAAGAACTCAATACACCTGGAGCGAACAGGTAGAAGAGGAGCAAAATACACATAACAAGGTACAGCACAATATAGAAGAAACAAGCGCAAAACTGATGATAACCCCTCAGCAAAGGGTAAAGGAATGGTAACTGACAACCTCAGACTAGCAAGAGTTGATGACTTAGATATAGAGATGGATTTCAATGACAACACTTCTCTCCAAATGAAGCAAGACTGGCAAATCCAGAAAAAATGTGTGGAAAAAGAACCAAGACAAGGGAGCAGACCAAGACCCCGCTCACCATTCAATAGAAATACCAGGTATGGTAGAGAGAGAATTAAACTTGGAATCAAAGCAGACCTACTACCAGGAGACTCGATAGAAAAAAAAATCATCTTCCTCACCAAGGCACTCAACTCCCTTAAAGGACTTTTTACAATCCAAAGCGAACGAATAAAGGAGATCGATCATATCATTACCATTTTTGGTGACCATCACTCTGCAGAAACAGCTGGCAACATAAGTCTCACCGAAACAAGCAATACCAAACTAACACCGCTTGCTTAAATAATCAGCAGACTCGATAAGAAAATGAGCATCAGGGTGTGAAACATCCCCCTGAACACTAAGTTGTAACAAACATTTGCCAAGTTGGACAGATAACCAATATCAAGATGACAACACAACAAATGTGGTAGTCAGCCACGATCACATTCTCCAACCAGGAAGATAAATGCAAAGCACTCGAATTCTGGAGCACCCTCATCAAGGCAGACTCAGTAAGGATTTTCGATGCAACTTGGGACTTACCTGAAATGAAAAACAAAAGAACCCTATCACTAAAACTAACCAACCTCCCTTCTGGGACCCGTGCATTTGACCTCAAGCACATCTGTCACAAGTTACAAGCCAAAACCTGCTACATACCCTGGTTAATGTCATACAAACCAAGGAAATATGCAGTCCTCAGTTTTGATAGTGAACAACTTTTCCAACAAGCACTAAATGAGACCTTCTGTCTCAGAGAAACCATCCTGACTTGCAAACTCATCGACACAAAACTCTGCACCATATGTGATAGTCCCGATCACCTTGTAGCCAGCTGCACAGTCAAAGAACGCAGAGAATAGTGAAACAAGTACAATTACGAACAAGCCCAAAAATTCAGAAAACTATACAATCGATTTAAACCAGCCAAATCTACATACATTCGTAGACTAACACAACTCTCAAGAAACACTAAACCTTTTAAACTAGATTCATATGCTGCAGCCGCCAGAAGTTCGTACAACATCTCAGAAAATAAACACAATCCAGATATAACAGATGAAATTTTCACAGCCCTCAATGCAATTCGCGAAGAACTTTCCTCTATCAAAAAATTATTGAAAAACCTCGACGAAAGAATTGATAATCTCGAACGATACTGTTACGCAGATGCAAAAGACATGGAAGAAGAGAACACATATGCCGACACCAATATTGAAACACCAACAGCTGAACCTTCAAACATATAAGACATCCAACAGCAACAACAACAACTTTACCGATCAATAGAAAACATGGATAGAACCATGAATTCATTAATATCAACTATCACAAATATTCTCCCAAGCAACACAAGACAATCCTCCTCTATATATCAATAACATGGGTAATACAAGCAGCACAATTCACGAACAAGAAAATAATAACTCTTCAAGTAATAACACATCTAAGAACAACAACAACATTTCAAATATCACTATCATCCCTGATCACATGAACATAAATGCAAACACTTCGAACATAGCAGCTCAAAACAACATAATAACAAATACCCCATTTCCTAGCAACAACCAGAGAAAAATATACAACTTTCCAAATACTCCACAACATCCCAAAAACACATTACAAGATAATTCAACTGATGCTGAACAAAACCACATGAAATCCTACTGGACAGTGGCTACCCTAAATTGTAGAGGCCTAAATAATTCTCTCAAAAGAGAAACTTGGTTCACTATATGGCATATAAACAACTAGGACATAATAATATCAACAGAAACCAATAGAACCAAAATCAACACAAAATATTGGAAAACAGAGAAATACTCCATATGGTAGAAAGGAGATAACCACATCGGTACTGGTATAGGGTCGCAATCAAAAAACTCTATCCATTCGGGTAATTGAAATACAAAGATACTTGAACAAAGTGATATGCATAGATCTCGCACTCCTGAACAAGCTATATTGTAGAATCATTGGCATTTACTTACCAGCTAGAGCTGGAAAACTTAGAACAGCAGTACAAATCCAAGTTATCAGATGGATCAAACAGCGGAACAATATGAACTGGCATATCATCATTAGAGGAGACTTTAACATAAGCCCATCTAACAAAATAAATAAAATTTCCAACAACAGGAAAATACATAGGAAGAAAACAAATGGTTTTTGTGAACAACTCGCCAACCTTAGAATGATCGATATATACCAATATCACAATCCACAGCTAAAAAAATATACCTGGCACTTCACAACTGTTTCAAGCAGAATAGATATGATCTGGACAAATACATGTTCCACATGGTACATAATCGACTCATTCATAATGGAAGACATCAATATCACAACTGATTACAATCTACAAATTATATACATAGAAAGCTGACAACTGGAAACAAATGATAAGTGAAACAGAAGGCCGCACACAAATATCTGCTTTCAATGAAAGAAAACCTCAGACAAGCAATGAGATGTTTTTACCACTAAACTCGATACACAAATGCCAGCCCTCCATAGTCTCCTCAAGACAGAATCAACAGATATTGACAAAAGCTGGAACTATCTTTGACAAGTTATCCTCAATGCTGCCAACAAATATATCCAAAAATACAGAGAAAAACAAAGAGGCAGACCCAAACATCTGAAACCAATAAAACCCTTACTACTTATTCAGCTGCTACAATACAAAAAACAAATCAATCTGTATGATAAACAGGATATCGGAGCTAATCTCGAACAACTCGCTAACCTTCACAAAGCCATACAGGAACAAATACTGATCCACTCCTTTCCACCAGATAAAGATATTAAAGTCTTAAATAAAGAAATTGACAAATTAATTGCCCTCGAAAAAATTATCAATAAACAAAACATATATGACACTACCAAAGCAAACATAGACCAAGCCCTTCAAAATTGTAACAACTGGTTTGACATGGACAAGAAGAAACTTATAAGATCACTCTTAGATAATCTCAAGAAAAGTATTCTTACAACCAAACTCATTAAAAAGGAGAGAGATACAAAAATCCTAGTATACAAACCCCACGAAATTAAAGAAACAGTTAGATCACATTTCAAAAACTGGATGAAGAAGAGACATATTTTTGAAGTGCAAGGTACATACTGGCAGAACACATATCAACTCATCATCACTATTCACAAAAAATGATATGATTCTGTATTCACCCCATTTACCACCGAAGAAGTACAACAAGTAATCAAATACTCTAGTAACAAATCAGCTTCAGGACCATCACAAATCCTATACTTGGCATACAAACATCTTAACATGAAGATAGTGGCAGCCATAACCACACTCTTCAACAACATCTTCACCTATGAGAGGCTACCTACCGAATGGAAAGAAGGAATGATATATCCAATACTCAAGCTGAAAGACTGGCAACATAACATCAATATCACTCAACCTATCACCCTTTTAGAATCGATCAAGAAAATCTTTACCAAACTTATAAATAATCATCTAGCCAAAGTAATGATTGAACATCTAATCTTATCTGAAAACAACTGAGTAGCACTACCCAAAAACAGTACTTGTGAACCCATTATCATCATAAATCAAGTATTGGAAGATGCACAAGAAATAAACAAACAATGTCTTATGCTCTTCCAAGACATGAATAAAGTATATGACATGGTCAATATACAGAGACTAATAATCTCACTTCAATGAATCAAGGTGCCAAGCAAACTAATCAACATAATCAACAACTGTTTTCTAAACCGAGCAAACAAAGTAATAACATATTTTGGGCTCACCGACCCATACCAAGTGGAAGAAGAAATTGATCAAGGTGATACAATCTCATCTCTCCTCTGGCACATATACTATGATCTCTTAATAAGCACAATCAGCTTCATGAAAGGTTACCAGCTCAACAGCCACAGATCCAATCGAGACAATAGCAGCTTCACAAACCTTAACATTTCGGTAACAGCATACATGGATAACATTACATTTATTGCTCAGAATAGAGAACAACTTGAAGACATTATGGAAGTCAATGCCTCATTCTATCACCTCAACAATATCACAGTCAATTTCCTCAAATCAGAACTTTTAATCCTCAATGGTTCACAAGAAAGTATCACCTTCCAGGAACACGAAGTACTACCAACTACTAAAACACAAGCAATAAGAGTTTTAGGGGTATGGCACAAAAGAAAAAAAAAAAACAATACCAACGCAGCCTCATTAAAAGAAAAGTCATTACAATCTGCAATACAATAACTAGAAAACAAATTATGGACAAGATGTACCATTATATTACAAACTATATTCTTTTCCTTACAATAGAATATTTGCTAACAGACTTGGTACTAATGAAAAATGAAACACAATGGATAGACCGCCGCATTCATAGCTGTCTCAAACATCATACCCAACTCCCAAAAACTGCTCCAACCCCAGTAGCACATCTCAGCAATCAGTACAACATCATGGAAATTGAAACACGACAACAACAGAAACATTGCAGTAATTTTCAAGAACTATACCATAGTAACAACTTGGCAGAACAAACAATCTGACTTAGAACCCAACAACTTCAGTGGATGGCATGGCAAAAAGAGGACATTTTCAGGAAATGCTCAAGGATCCTGCCAACAAAAGTCAACTTAATACAGAATATACTCAACAACATACAGACCCAAAATATTACAATATAATGACAAATCACAACCAGAAGTATCAATGACAGACTCACTTATATAGAAGATATCATGGCCAGCGAATAATACAATCTCAATAGAAAGGGATTAAGAACACATAACATAATGTGGGTAGAACAACTTTTCAATACTTATTATACAAAGGCCCTAAACTGGCACCAAGCAGGAGCACTTCATAACAAAACGAACAAGAGAAAACAATCCTCCTTCTTTATAATACTCAAGGCCACAACACAAATCTACATTAACAATCACATATCATTCAACAAACTCAACCCAGAAATACAAATCAGACATGACACAGACAACAGACAAGGATAGTGAAGAAACTCTATCAAATCATGGTATATTCTTCAGTGACACCAAACTCTAACTCTCAAAAAACAAGTAAGTCAAGAAAAAAACCATACCAAGCTATGACACTACCTCACCATAGACACTTCACCATTGATAAAATGTCTAGGATATGACCTTAATTAATATATAGATAGAAAAAGCCACATGTGCTGTTTCAGAGTTTCAACAAACTCACTATACCAAGTCCCTATAAGTAAAACATCAAAGACAAATGCAAGAACCTCTGCAGAGCCACACTTCAGAATCCAGATCTCACCCGATAGTATGCAATGATGGCTCAACGAACTCAATCAAATGCTGGAGGCAGTGGAGATCGATACAACACCAATCTACATTAAAAACATACTACAATTTATAGCTCTATCAGATTCAATACTACAACAACTCATGGACATTAACAAAAACATCAACACCAATAAAACTATTAAGATAACCATTGATGGAGCTTTCAGCCACAAAAACAACAATGCTCTGGATGTAGGTATCACCTTTTCAACCAGTTCAACACAACAAAACAATCTCAACCTCAGAATTACAGGACAGTATTCTGCCTTCAGAGCAGAGATCATAGTTGAAACCATCGCTCTCGAAGCCCTACCAGTCAGACAAAAGGTACTCTTATACACAGATTCAGCAAAACTCATATCAAAAGTTAAAAAAGCAATATCAGGACAAATCAAGAACATATCTGAAGCAGGTCTCATCCATAACCTACACAACTGTATCCGAGCAGCCCAAATCTTGGTCAACTGGATCAAAATCAACAAAAAAAACAACAATAATGAAGAACTGAAACAAGCCAACAAGTTAGCCAAACAAAGCTTGAAGAATACCAACAATAGTGGAATACTCGTACAAAACAACTTGGATCCCAATGTCATTACTTTCAGTTATAACCAAGAGCTCAAGATCACTGACACTATCCATAAAGCAATCAAAAAAATGCGACAAGCCACACTTACACACAAATGGATTATGCTTGACTGAAACCATACACTAAACCAATAGTAAAAAGCTGACATTGATTGGAAACAGTCACTTCAACTTCTTCACCCCACAAAGATCACAAGTAACCACATAGATAATATAGATCACAGCTATAAAAAATTCACTATCAAACTATGGAACTTGGAACTTTCAACTATGGACAAACTACACACCCGCAGACCTGATATTTATCAATCTTCCACATGCTTCACTTGCTCAAAAACAGAAGACAATATCCATCCCTTCAGATGTAAACACCATGAATTCACATTAACGAAATGATACTCAACACCATATACTCTGAAACCACTGCTCAGACTAAAAAAGGGAGCCCACACTCCTGCAAAAAGGTGATCAAAGATCACTTAGAAAATAATGACCTCTGAAATATTCTCATCAGAGGTGCATTAGTAGAAAAGTAATCTAGACAATTAGTCAATTCATCCCATCTGACCAAATAGTAGAAGCCACTCGCAATATAATTCACAAAATCAGATTTATCACTTTCAATATATGGACAGATAGATGTCTCTATATTCAAATATGGGAGAAAATCATCAAAACCTTTAAGAAAAAGAAGCATAAATCCAAAAGTCAAACAGCCCAGAAAAACATATCCATCATAACAATACACATAACAACAATGGAAGAAATCATCTCAGGCACCCTAAACATTCTTGATATTTTTATTAAACACACTGACGGAGCCTAGACACATTAGTCCCTCTAACCAGGTACAACAAGCCACAAGGGGTCAAAAAATCGAGCCTCACCACCAATGGCGATAGGTGCCTGCTACCAATTGGTTTTATTGTTTTGCTTAACATTGAAAATAGTTTACACAATCGCTCTGTAAATAAATATAAATGTATTGCATATATTCAATAAAATAGGTATATTAAATGTTTTTAAAATAAAAAATAAAAAAAAATAAAATAAAATAACAAATATTTTGAATAGATTGCTATAATAGTAAAGTTATAAGTAGTTTTAGGAAAAACTATCTTGAGACTTGCTCAAATCTTTTTACATCTCTACCTTGTTTTTGTATAGAAGAATGAACTCTTCTATTCATAGGTTATATGAGCTTTTAATTATTAGTAACAGACTCATCGATTAGTATATTCATATAAATGTAATAAAAAATGATGATTCGGAGTAATTTTTTTATTATCATATTTTTATTCTATTAGTTTAATTATTGCAACTAATTTTTTATAAGCCTTATTTAACAAATTTTATCTTAAAATTTAGCATATTAAGATTTGACAAATCTTGATAAAATTTATTAGAATTTGGTAATTTATATCTAAAAGATGTTTTCATAAAACAATAGTTATATATATTGTGAAAAATTTTCTTCATTAATTAATAATAAAGTTTGAAAATTCTTCACTACTATTTACTTTTCTCAGAATTTGACCAATATCTAATGACAATTAAAAATTTTCTATTATTGAATATATTTTATTCAATGCATTATTTGTTAGTATCTCTTCTTTAATTCATATTTGTTTAATAAGCCATTTAACAATATCTAAAAAAAGACAGTGCATATAATTGATAACTAAATATCAAATTAAATCAAAATAAAGTAGGCAAAGAAATTAAACTATTTGGTATAATTCTCACTGACAAAATATTTTCATGCTACATTTAAGTTACAATGCCTTCATTTGATAAAGTCTCATTTATATATTATCCAATCTTTTGATATAAACCATTTGTTTATATCCTTAATGCCATTAAAATTATAATGATTATTTTTATAATTGATATTTTTCTTGCAATTATAACATGATACTAGTGCTGAAATATGTCTATATACTTTTTATGCTGCAAGAATATCATATGAAATTAAAATTAAAGTTACCCAAATTATTTTTTTCTCTTCATTTTTAGTAGTTAAATTAAGCTTTATTCCTTGCCATAGTTATATCAATTCATCAATAATTGGAGAAAGGTAATAATTTATTTAATATAAACTTGATTCACTAGGACCTGATAATATATCAAGAATCAATATATTTTTGTGGTTAAATCATATTTTACATGACAAATTTGTAATAGCCATATATATAACTTCAGTACTATGTGCTTTATTATCAAATAGTTGAAATTAGTTAATATTTAGTATTAATCCAAAATGCAAATCAGCTGTCTCTTTGTTAAAAAATAATTTCGAGTTTTATTTTTAAAAGTTTTTCAAATATCACCATCATAGATATTATATAGAAGTTTATCAATGCTTGATTGATCTACTCAATACCAAATATTAGATTCAAAATTCGGATTTTGATATATTTGTGACAATTGATACTGAATAGTAGAATATGAAAAAACTAAAATTTCTTCAATTAATTATATTTCTATTTAATAATTCTAATTGTATAGTAATGGAGAATCGCAAGTTTTTTTTTATTTTATTGCCAAATTAGGAAATTTAATATAAACACACTTTATAATATATAGTTGATTATTTTTTTGAAAATCAAAAACATTATCCTGGCTATACAATTTGTGGCATCTTTGACATATTTCAAAATTAATGAACTGATCTGATAATCCAAGTTTATTGTTAGCAGTATACAAAGATCTATAAAAGAGCTCAAATTCTTCACTACCAATTTCAATTAATACCAATTTCATAAATTTTAACAGTACATCTGTTGCACTATTCAATAAATTAAATCAAATTTTACAATTCATAATTTACAACAAAATCTACATAAAACAATTATAGGAAAATTTGCTAGAATTTGGTGAAAATTTGTATTTTGACATCAAATAATCTTTGAATATATTATCTATTTCTTCATTATTATCAACTATAGATTTATCATTTTCAGAACTTGTATTATTCAATCTCAAATTTTATTAATTATTGCTTAACAACATAATTCAACTTGATAAAATATTTTCATTTTGTATTAAAATATGAATTTTTCTTTATTGAATGTTACTTTTTGTTTTTCATATCTATGGAAAAATTCTATTTATGGGTTAATAAGTAATCCATTATATTTACTACAGTTGCAAATAATTTTCAAACTTTTATTAAGTAAAACTGAAGTTGAACACTTTTTTGATATTTTGAAAATTGGTAAATAGTAATATAAAGTGGTAAAGTTGTAATTGATATATTAAATAGCTTTTAATTATAATATAATATAAGTATAATATGATGAATAATATATAGTATAATATAATATATAACTTCAAATTATAATATAATAAAATGAACAATAGTATAATATTATATACAGCTCTAAATTGTATTAAAACAATATAAATAATTTTATTTAAATATCTCTTTAATTTAATATTTTTTTTCTAATATTTAAAATGTCTGAACAAAAAAAACCAACTGAATATGCTTTTTACAAAGAACAGTCATCTTCACCTTTATAAACTTCACTTTTTCTACTATTACAAACTTCCTTCATATCAACTGCATCAAAAGTAGCAACAATTTATTCAGTGATACTTGATACCAAATCTTCAATCCCTACCATGACAGTCAAATTACTTAAAAGAAGACTATCTATTGTATTGCTTAAAATATTAGTATTTGAAGTTGCACAAATATCAATACTAGAAGTTGAATTGCTACTTAAAACTTGAACCAGAGAGAATATTAAAAAAGATTAGAATTAAATTATTGTCAAATTGTTAAAATTTTATCTTCATTAATCAAACTATTTATTTAAAAAATGAAGAATTATGTACACAGGTCGAAAAACTAGAAGAAAAATGCTGAATTTATAAAACTGTTAGATCTAATTGAATATATTAACAAGTTTTCTGAAAAATTAAAACAACAAAAAATAAAATAGAAGACTTAAAAAAAGAAATTGATTGGCTTAAATCTATAAAATCTGAACTTGATCCTATGATTATTTTAGAATCTAGAGTAGTTTATATATCAGGATCTAAAAGTTTGCTGAGTTTAGGAAAACACTGAAGAATTCAATCTAGGAAAAGTAGTAAAAAGATAAAACCAATAAAACTAGTTACCAAAGATAAATCGAAACCAAAAAAAGTAAGAGCAAAAAATAAAGGCCTAAATGAAAACCATTCCTAACAAATATAAACTGAGTATAGATAAAGTTTTTTTAAGTAATACAAATAAAAAAATATTACAAAAATTGATACCCGAATTAATAAAATCCATGGCTCTATATTTTAATCCCTTATGAATGCTAATAAATAAATAGTTAGGTACTTTACATTATCATCAGAGAGGAAGATATCAGAAGGCAAAAACTGGAAAACTAAAAGCAGACAATTGTCACTTACATGTAAATAGCTAATTAAATGAAATAATATTAATAATATTCTGTATTTGTACTATCTTTAAATATTAATTTTTAATAAATAATTAAGAAAAGAATATGAAGAATTAAAAGTATACAATTGTTTGTTAAATGAAGGTCAAAGAAGGTTGTCAAATATTGGAATAAATTAATTGATATAATTAAAGAAACAAAGGTACATTCACCTGAAGAAAGTGAAACTGATCTAAGAAACCCTGTTAAAAAAAATAAATATATATAATTATAGTTGATATTTTGAAGAGATATTTTTCAGCAAAATATTTTATAACAAATAATTACAATATTAATTATAATTGCTTATAGTTAAAGACCTGTAGGTCAATAGCACAATGGTAGTGCTCCCAGGTCACAATCACAAGGTCTGTAGTTCAATACTACTTAAGGACCAAAATCAAAAATACCTTTCTGATCAGGTTTACCGGTTATCCTGTGAAAGTCGTACCCAATCATCCAGATCCCACCAAATTTAGTTAGGCTGCATGAAGATAGGATCTCTGGTCTTTCTGACAATCGTGAGCTGAAAACAGGTCAAAGCAAGAAAGGTTGTATAAGAAAAGGCTTCTGGTCTATCTCCCATAGAAGCTCATAACCCTTCTGGCATGGCAGACTCTATAGCACAATCCACACTTCTAGCTCAGGATATCCTAATCTGATACTCTGCTTAAATGAAAATCAGTCAAATGGGACTAATCCAATGCCACAGATGGTAACAAAGAAGGTAATGTGCCCCCTTCTGAGGTCTGAACGAATAATATCTCTGGAAGTATTAGAGGGTAAAAATCTAATCCCATTGGGTATATCCTATATATAGCCTAGTTTAGTGAATATAATAAAAATTTATAACAAGCTCACTGCTAGATTAGCCTATCTTGCCATTGATAACTATGTATTTGACTATCCGGTCTCTAGTTGGGTCTGCCCACTTTCTGAGTGGTAGTAGGTCTCTCTAAAAATGCTATGATAGGTTATCATTAATCTGCAGGCATATAGAAATATATAGGTTGTAAGAGATGATTGATGTCAATGCCTAGGATTTTTCAAGATCCCTAAT
>CAJVPT010000121.1:0-41645 GCA_910592055.1 Acaulospora colombiana
TAATTTCTATTCTGGAGAAACAAGACAAATTGACTATGATGAAAGGCACTCAGCCCGGGATCGCTAAAGATGATCTCGGATAATGTTACGTGAAGAGTCCAAAAATAGTAGACAGGGCAGACTTCGGGTCCATAGTCACACAGAGTCATTTATACTTACACAGAATTGATGGGGGCAGGCGCAGATTCGTTACATGTGTCCTGGAAATAAAGGCTTTCACTAGGCAATAAGTCTCTCAAATAATACACAAAAAGGAAATCAAGATCAAGAATGGATAAATTTTTTAGGTGGTTAAAAAAAGAAAGGATATCTCAATCAAGTATTTCTTATTGAGAAGAGATCTTGAGAAGTAGGTCTTTGGAGGAAGCTGAAAATATTTTTTTCAATTTTTCCTTTTTATTTTCTTGTTGTCTACTTAGACATTTTTATATATTCTCCACCCTTTTTTCAATCTATCCTTTTATAGTTTCCTGTATTCCAGTGGCTTGGATCAATATATGGCAGTAACAACCTGCTAACAATGATGTAGTGGACTAGAAGTGTTTTTACCCAAAGACATTGTGGAGCGAAATATTGTTACCAAAACCAAAATTAGAGACTTTTATGCTTATGACAAGTTAGATAGATTAGAATAATAGTTTAACTGTAGTATATATTATACTGCTTGAATAAAAATGTACTTATGTTTTCAATTGATTAATAAATTGACAATTTAGTCTGGCTATGGGTACTCAAAAAATATTTTAATTAAAATTATTAATTAAGACTAAAATATTAATATTTAATTTTTTTTTATTTTTTAGATTAATATTTATTAAATAATAAAAAATTTTTTAATTTATAAATTTTTTTTTTAATAATTGTAAGTATTACTGTATTAATAAAAAATAAAATTTTTTAAAATTTTAAAAAAGTTTATAAATAGATAAATAAGTTATTTAAATATTATTAAAAAATTTTTTTTACTAATTACTTTTTACTCAAAAATTTTTTTTTGATAATTTTTTTGAAAAAGAAAAACCTATTTAAAATATTATACTTATTCAAGTTAATAACTAAGCAATAAACTATATAATACTTATTTATATTATAAAAAATTTATCTATTAAACAATAGATCTAAAGATTATATTTTATTTTTTTAATTTTATTTTTTATAGTAAGCTTAAAAAAGTTTAATATCAACTTTTCAAACTTTTTACTAGACCAATATTAGTTCACATTTTACTAGATTGTGATCAAATTTATATTTGACCAGTGTGTCCAAGTGAAATTGTTTTTAAAAGGACTATTTCTAAAGAATAAATTAAAGAAATGATTTATAATAAAGAAATATTCAAGAAGAGATTCACTAAGAATCCTTTAAACAGTGTCATATAGTGTTTCACAAGAAATATGGTTTACTCAGACCCAAGTTTATTAATAAATCAATAAAAACTAGAACAATTCTTTTTGTCATAAAATCAAAAGAAGATATTCAATCTCACAAAAGAAAAGTAAAGTTATTCCTAAACTTCCAAAGTCAAGTGAAGCTACTGTATCTATCAACTTATCCTACTTTTGAGCAAATTATGATTGCTTATATACTTGTAAAAATAGGTCACTTGAATCTTCTAGGTCTTCTGGGTTGCCTGATCTATGATAAATTATGTCACATACTACATTTGATAAAGTGATCTATGCTAATCAAGTACCAATAAGAATATCAAAGAAATAATTATAAATAAATAGATAAAAATATAAATAAAATGAAGATCATGACTAAAAATAATTATTCAATGTATTAGAGGCTATTTTTATCTCACTTTTCCCTCCTTAAAAGGTGAAGTCCTTTGAGTCAAGTTTTCTGACATAGGGAATAAAATCATTTCGATAAATTTTATTAATTATTTCAAATAGATAGTTTATAGACAATAACTTTATTTGATAAATTTGGTTTGGATTGTCTTGGAAGATTTCATAGGTACACCTAACTGTTCAATAATAGCAGTGAGAATTTTGAAATAGATTTTTCTAAAGGTACTATTGTCACAATTGTTTGAGATTCTGGACAGTATTTAATAGTTCTCCTAAATAGTATAAATTAATCAGCGTGACTATACAATCAGATTGTTGCATGTATTGCTTGATTTCCAAAAGAGTATTTTTGATACTATCCTTCACTAAGGTAATGGGGTTATATAAGGGTTTATACTGGTTTGAAGTTTTATCCAAAATGGATAACATATCTATATTAAGTAAGTTCAATTTCCTTACAGCTGATTGTTGATAACTAAGTTTGAGCATTTTTTATGGGAATTTTTTCATGTAGACATTTCTTAAATATATTTTAAGATTGTACCATTGATGATCAATCCATTCCAATTTGGTTTGATATGATGACTTGTTCAATTGATCATCAGTTCCTGTTCAATATTAAATAGATAGGAGAGCATAATATTGTCTCCTAAATCTGACTTAGAGTATCTAGTTTAGACTTAGTTTTGTTTAATCCAAACTAGCTTAGTGGACTCCTCATATTTTTTAAGTAGTATAGTCCTTTAATTAATAATATATAATAATGAGTTAGTCACTTTGTAAAAAGTCTATAAATTATTCAGATATCTCTCAATATATTAATAAAGACATACCAAAGTAATATGATTGCAGGTTAAAAAAATATATTATTATATAAATAATATCAAATAATTTATAAATATGAATAATTTTTTTCATAAGTTTTATAAATTTTTGTTAAATAATAGATAAATAGTTGTCAAATTTTTAATAAATAGTTAATAAACTTTTAATGAATAATTTTGATAAATAATTTCTGAATTTTTAATAAATAGTTGATAAATTTTTAATAAATTTTTAATAAATTATTAATAAATTAATATCTAATTTTTATTGAATTGCTAATAAATAATTTTGTGATAAACTTTTAATGAATTTTTATTAAATAGTTAATAAATTATTTAACAATTATTAATAAATTTTTTGACAATTTATTATTAAACATTTAATTACTAATTTTTTGATTGTCAACAAAATTCTTCTCTTCTTTAAATGAAGTATAATTGAAGTAAGACTATTATAACAGATACTAAATTCCCTAAATAATATAAAAAGAATTATTTTTTAAGCTGATATTTTAAACTTCTTATTATTCCAGTTATACAAAGTACATGAAGGAGATTATTTTTTTATTTTAATCAAGCAGTAAGATTGAAAAACAGAAGATTGTAAGCCATTATCTTTTTTTAGAATTGAAAATATATTTCTTTAGATGTTATATAATGATATTATAATTAACAAAAATATTTACTACTTTGCAATACCCTTCTATTATTGTAAGACAAAAAGATTGTTAGGGAATCTGACTTTTTTGAAAATAAAAATACTTAATAATAAAATTCCTTTAATTAAATATGGTTATTGAAGATATTATAAATTACATAATATAATTAATGTGCTATATAAGAATCTGAAATTCATTATAAGTTATTAGTTTATATAAGTGGATCAAAATCAATATCAAAAAAAAAAAAGTATTGAGAAAGATATTGAATTCAACTAGGTAATAAGTATCTCAAATAGTTATAAGAAAATAATTCAACCTATAGATAAATAAATTTCTCAGATAGTTAAAAAAAATATTTTAGAAGAATTAATTTTTCATAAGAGAAGTTTTCTAGTATAGGTTCTTTGAAAAATGCAAAATACTTTTATTTTTATTTTTTCTTTTTCTCTTTATGTATGCATATTTATATATTTTAGACATTCATTTTTCTTTCTTTTTTTTTTTTCTACTGTAATTTCTCAAAATTAGTTTCTTATAAGATAATAAGTAGAGCCAACTTGATAATAATAATAAGTAAATTATAAGAATATTTACTTAAACATATTATAAAGTGAAATATTATTTTCAAGATTGTACTTAGAGGCTTAAACTTTTTGAAGTTAAAAGCTGTTAATAAGTAAGTCAATATAAGATTTAGCTTAGTTATTATATAATTGCTCAATATATCTCTATCAGTTTTTATAAAGATTAATAAATATAATATACTGATCTAATTATGGGTTATAAAAAAAATCAATAAGTTATAATTTTTTGAATAATTTGAAATATATGATTTTTAAGAATCAAAACTCTTTTCTGCCGATCCTTTTTTTTCTAAAAAATTTTCTTTTTTGATAATTTTGGGAAAAAATAACGAAAGTGAATGGAAGAGATGAGTTCTCATTGAGAATCCAGAAAACAATATACCTTAGGGTGACCCAACTACAACAAAAATCTTTTGGCAAAGAGTTATACGAAAAATACACATACAGAAACAAATACGAATAACATGAAGAAAAACACAAAGAATAAAAAAAAAACAGTCACAAAGAAAGAAAATGAACCTGTAAAACAACAAACAACCTACAATAAAGTACAACAAAGCACCTCCCAAGATCTCAATAACAATAAGAAAGCATAAACTGCTGCTAACAACATCCCTTGGAGTGAATAAGTTGAAAAAGAACTTGTAACTAACGTATACAGAACAACAACTCTATCACTTCAAAGAAGCACAGAAAACAATCCCAGCGATCAACACACAGCTCCCAACCATCAAGAACACTTTGAAGAAGCAAATACAGATATGGAAATCGAAGATGAACCAGTAGAAAGCTCATCCCAAAACATCCTTTTACAAGAAGAGTAATGGCAAACCACACTGAAACATAGAATCAAAACCAATTAGTATGGCAAACCCCAACCCAAATCCCCTCTCAATAGGAAAGCCAAATTTGGCAGAGAAAGAGCCAAAACAGTAATCAAGGCAAGCAAAATCCCTGGAAGAACCATCAGCCAAAAGATCTCTTTTCTGACAAGAAGCTTAAACTCCTTGGTAGGCCTTATGTCAGTCTTTAACGAAGGAAAAGAAGAAAATGAACATATTAATGCTATTTTCAGTGACAAACAGGTTGCAGATGAGGCATACAACCTTATCTTACCTGATACAAACAACATGCATCTGGAACACATGGAAATTACAACTCCTTTCCAAAAAAAGGAAAATAGTATCATCGTATAGAACATCCCTTTGGACATCAAGTTCATTGAAATGTGATAAACTTTTGTCAAATATGAAGAGATCACCAACATTACAATGGCAACCCAACAAATGTGGCAGACTGCTATGATCATCTATGAAAATCAAGAAAATAAACAGTCAATTCTTACCAAATGGAGCATACTAATAAGATCTGACTCAGTCAGGGTTTTTGATGCACTATAGAATATGGAGCAGATGAAAAAAAGAGGCGCAATAGCAATCAAACTCACCAATCTCCCACCTAATACCACAGCCTTTAACTTAAGACATATCTGCGAACAAACCAAAGCCAAGATATGTTATATTCCCAGACATCTCTCCTATAGAAGGAAAAGATTTGCCGTGATTAGCTTTAACAGTGAAGAAACAAGAAATGCAGCAACTGACAGGAACTTCTACTTGGGAGAAACCATAGTCAAATGGAAACCAATTGATACCAAATTGTGCAGCATCTGTAGCAGTGCTGAACATCTGGCAGCTAGTTGCCCATCCAAAGAAAGATGAATACAATGGAACCAATACTGCTCAGAACAAGCTGAATGCTTTGGCAAACTATATACTAAATACAAATCAGCACATACTGAAGCAATTGGAGCTATTACCAAAAACAAACAGCCAAACAAGAGAACCCGACCAGGCTCATATGCAGCAGCCGCAAGACAGGGACAAAAGCAAAAGAAAGAGAATGAACAAATCAATGCATTTACAGAAACAAATGCCATGGAAAAAGTTTTCCATATCCTTAAGACAATTAGAAAAGAGATCAGAGAAATTAAAGAAAAAATTGCTGATTTAGATGAGTGAATTATCAATCTAGAAAGCTATAATGAAGACTATATAGAACAAATAGAGGAAGATCAGATTTCTCACCAAGATACAAACAGTCTAACAGAGAATATTGAAGAAACTCCTGAAAACCTGCAAGACATCCAACTATAACAACAATGAATTCACTCAACAATAAACCACCTGGACCAAAATATGAACAAAATATTTAAGGTCCTTACTAATACTCTAAATACAAATACATCTCTCAACTTCTCACCAAACTATCAATGATAGAGAACCCTACAATCACAAACAACTATAATACCACTATTTCAACAATATGTAGAAATAGAAAAAAAAAACACTGAGATAGAGAACACAAACCTATCTAATATAAACTCTCCATCTTATACCAATACTTTCCCATACACCATAACAAACAACATATGGACAACAATCACTTATAATATTCAGGGCGTAGTTAATAAACACAAAAGAAAATTATAGTTCAAATGGTGCACTATAATGCAATAGGATATAATAGTCACAACAGAAACCAACAGAAATCACTACCAATCTAAACACTGGACATATTTATCATATCATATACTATGGTTCCACAATGATGAACAAATGATCAGATAAGACCTGAACCTAATGCTCACCAAAGAAATAGCTAGCTATATATATAACAACAATTCATTACAAGGAAGACTTATTCATGCTAATCTAACCTTCCCAAAAAAACAAAAACTCAGAATTATAGGAGTATACTTTCATGCAGATCACAGAGACAAAAAATGACTGGAAACCCTAAACAAGTTAAGACAATGGGTTCGAGAAGCAATATAAAAAAATTGGCACCTTTTAGTACTAGAAGATCTCAATGGTGTACCAAACCCAACATGGGATAAAACTGGCACTGGAAACCGCAACACATTAAACAGATCCTCCAGTCCTCAAATATAGATCCTTACTGACCATAAACTAGAAGATACCTATAGATACCACAACCCGACAAAGAGAGAGTATACATGAAACTGCAATAACAACAGTAGCAGAATCAATCAAATCTGAATAAACATTCTTCTATCCTGGAATAGCAGGAAAGCATATATTGAAGAAACCCTAGATCCCTTAATCCTTAGTGATCACAGACCAGCAACTACTGAAATAGAAGTATGTTAACTCAACTCTCCTCAAGGCAATACTCATCACAAGCCCAACTATAGATATAACTGACAATTAGCAAACAGCAAACAATGGAAAAAGTTTAGTAGAGAAGTAGATGAAGCGCTCAGTGAACAAGGCAATAAATCAGCAACAATTGATAAACAGTAAAATACTATATGCAACCATATCCTCAAGGCTGCCAAATTACACATCTCCAAAAGAAAACCACATCGAAGGAAAAGAATACAAGAAGAAGAGTGGCAAACAAAAGACCTCTTGATAAAAATGCAGACTTTTTGAAATAAACTAAAAACAATACAAAAAACCAACAAGCCCATGACTAAAGTACCAATATTTCCTTGAGAGATAGGCATAGAAGTTCAACAACAGCTACTTAGTATATAAAAAGAATATCTCAATGATTTTATTCCACAATGGATCACCCACATACAGAAAATAATATGAGTACACAAAGTTATCACCTGGGCCATAACTTACAGAAAACAAAACCAAGTAATTAAATAGAGAATAGCAACCAGACAACTGTTTCTAGCAACCAATAAAAGAGAAATGATAAATAGCATCATGGACAGACCTCACAGGGCTATCATTCTAGATAAACTAATCATGGAAGAAGAGGAAACCAATATTATAACAGAACTAGAAGAAATTAAATCCAGGGTCAGGAAACATTTTCAACAATGGACACCCACCAGACATATTAAACACCTAACAGAATATCCTGTATAGGAACAGGAATACTCATCCAAAGATTCCATTGACCTCAAATGGTACTGCTTAACCACTAAGAGATATCAAAAGAAGAACTAAAGAAAGCAATCAGAGACAGAAGCAGCAAATTAGTACCAGGAAGAAATCAAATTTCATATCTAGCCTTCAAAAAAACTAGGTGAAAAGGCCTTAGAAGAAATAAAAAATATTTTCAACCATATCATCAAGGAAGGCATAACCCCCATAGAATAGAGCAAAGGTAGCATTTACCCTATATCCAAACCCAAAGACTGGCAAAACAACTTGAACATCACAAGACCCATTACTCTCTTAAATGCTGGGAGCAAAATTTTCACCAAAATTATTACTGACAGAATAGCTCAATGCTTAAGTGAACATATAATTCTATCATAATTAAACTAGGCAGCTCTTCCAAAAAACAGTACACAAGAATCCATTCACATCATCAACAACATCATCGAACATGCTAAAGAAACTAAAAAACAAGTCTGGATTCTCAGCCAAGACATATCAAAAGCCTTTAACTCTATGAATCTAGAGATGTTCACCAAAGCTCTTAAATGAATCAAGATCTCAACACTGATAATAAACATACTCCTAAATATTCTCAACCGAAGATAGAACATTGTACTGATATGCCATAAACCCACAAAGGAATATGAGATCAAAGATGGTATCAATCAGGGCGACACAATCTTCTCTCTCTTATAGCGCATCTTCTATGACCATCTAATCTTATATATTGCCAAAAAAACTTCACCAGCTATACTATCATCACCAAAAATTGCAGAGAAATCAAAGAAGGATGGCTACAAAAAAAGGTATATACAGCAGTCAGTGCATACATGGATGACACTACCTGGATTACCGACAACAGGAAGGAAATGCAACAAATTATTAGAAAAGTTGAGGAATTCTATCACCTAAATGATATAAAATCAACCTCTAGAAGTCCTATCTTCTCATTATAAATGAACACGACAATAATTTTAATTAAGGTATAAAAATGAAAGACTATACAATATAGGGTTGCCCTCCAGGAATACCTGTCAGAATCCTAGGAGTATGGCATGATAGCTCTGATAGAAAAGACTATCAAAAAACTCTAATTTAGCAGAAATTCAAGAAAACCAAATCCCTACTAGGAATGAAAAATCTGACTGACAAACAGATGCAATAAGTAATCAACCATGTGCTAATCCCCAGTGCAGAATACCTATGCAATGACATGATGCTCTCTGAAAAAGTATGCAACCTACTCATGAGCAGTATTGCATCTACTTTCAAACATAAACTAGGTTTAATCAGAACAGATCCTAACAATATACATTTCAACAAACATAAATACAATATTATACACTTGTGAAACAGACAATTACTCCTATACTCTACTAACTGGTGCAATAGAATCAATAAACAGAACAAAGCAGGTGACATCGCAAGGGCCAGATTACAATACATTCAAAATAACTTTTGGTCAACACAGTCCATTTTAAGCAAACTAGAACACCCCCTAATGAACATAAGAAAGAATCTCATACATGACATAATTTGACTCATGAGAAGATATGGCTTCACCTTCTCACTCACCTTAAATACAGACAGCCTGATACTCATAAAAGAAGTAAACACACCAATAGAAAAAATCATGAGCAAACAATTCTATTCAAAACACTGTCAGGAACTAAAAAAGCACAACCTTATGTTCACTGGCCAAATATTAAATAAAAGCAAAACCAAGCCCCTGGACTGGTGCCAAATCATCAGGATGGGAAAAAAAGCAGTCCCATATTCAATCCCTAGCTGGTTCAGCATTATCAGTAGAATGTTGGAAGAATTAATTGAAAGGAAGGAAATTTCCAATCCCCAAAATATCTCATCAAATATATTCAAACAAGGAGCTCCAACATCTGAAACCTTAACTACTAGACTACATTGGATCTGCACCACCAAGGAAGGTAAGACAGTTATTGGAAAGAAACAATGGAAAATTGATCAATATACAATACAATACAGACACTACACTCAGGAATCAGAAAGCTCACTCCTGGAGGCATGTCTTGATTGTAATATTAACATATTAGATAACAATACTGGTGAATACAGTTTCAATGCCACAAAACAATGGTCAATCACCATTCTAGTACAAAAAAGTAAAATATCAGCAAAAAAAACCAACACTGCAAACAGAGAACTTTAATGGAAAAATAGAGTATCTCCCAACTTCCTAAATACTACACTTTTGGAATATATCACATAAGATAACACGAACTCACAAGAAGTCGAAACTGAAATCACAGTTTCAACAAGGTTGCAAAAAAGTTTAGAAAAACTAATTAGCATAATAAAAGGTTCTACAAATAGTCTTATCACCTTAAAAACAATAAAAAAGGAACTAGATAACTACACAATTTTTGATATCTACACAGATGGCTCTCTAACCAAATTCAGAGACAAAAACCACATAGGACTGGGATGGATCATTATCATCCCAGATCAGAAGACATACACTTTCCAGGGACAAATAACTAGACACCTCTCATCAACTAGGACAGAAATAGCAGCTATTCTGACAGCACTTAGCACTTTACCCGAACACAGCACTGCAAATGTGTTCACCAACAGCCAAGCAACAATCAATGGAATCCTGAAAACACAAAGAGAAAGTATGGAAAAGATTATAAAAATGCAGAAAAACTACAATATACTGTTACAAATCTCAGAATGGTGCAAAGTACAAAACATAAAGCTGTCACTCTTTAAGGTGAAAGGTCACTTAGGAATTGAACATAATGAAATAGTAGACAAACTAGCACAAATACATCCTTGGAGAGGTATGCTACTAGGAAAAAATGAAATTGAGATAACAGGAATACACAATCAATATATTGGAATAACCCCTCAATAGAACAACATCTCCACTGAAGTCTCCATAAAAATGATCACAAAAAAGCTAACAAGTGCTATACACCTAGCAAAATGGAGACTACTAAATAGGACAAGATGTAATTTCAGTGATAGAATTATTAAAGAAACAGACTGGCTTACAATTATCACATACTTGTAACCAATTAAGATAAGTGACCACCACACACCTTGGGAGGATCAAAAGTTAAGAAAATTCTACCTCAGTATATGGAATGAAGAATTACCAATCAAAAGTAAACTATATGCAAGAGCTCCATCTTTATATCAAAACAAGGACTGTCTGATATGAAAAGAACCTGAAACCAATACACACTTCTTCATGTGCCTACAAACTAGACAAAATACTGAAATATTCATAATCAACATGATAGTTGAAAGTGTGAAAATATATGCGGATGGAGTCAAAAGCTCAAAATTTATAGATCAGATAAAAAACAAAACCAATCTAATATATAAGAAATACTTAATAGCAAGTATAGGTGAAGTGTTCTTCAAAGAAATAATTTGTAATATTAAAAGAATAATCCTAGACAAACTAGTTAGGAAAAGCTGCATATCCCTAATACGCATAAAAATCATCAAACATCTTTACCAAATATGGACAAAAAGATGTGAGGCCTTTCAAAAGTAGAAAGCACAAAATAGCATCACAAAACAAAAGGAAAAAAAGTTCAAGTATGAATTTAAAGAAGAAGATCCAACCTTCACGTAAAGAGAACAATTCATAAAAAACCAGTTTGTTCACCTGGTCAATGAATTTATAACATAATGAATAGCAAATGCAATAGACAACTTTCATATCTTAGAAATTTATTTTAGTACTAGCCCGACCTTGGTAGGTTAGTTTCCAATAAAGGGGTGACAACAAACTGCAAGGTGAGTTCCTCTTAAGAGAAGTTATCTCTATTGAGTTTAGTTTGGTAGTAAATTGATAGCATATTTTGGAAAAATTTTATGTAATAATACTGCATAAATACAAATAAAACAAGACTGAGCCAGCATTATAAAAAAAAAAAAATAATAATAATAATTTTTAAGAATATTTTAAAAGTAATTTTTTTTTAACCTGCAATCATGCTGCAATGGTATGTCCTTATTGAAATATTGAAAAATACCTAAGTATTTTACAGACTTTCATAAAATGATTAACTCGTTATTGTATATTATTAGTTAAAAGACTATACTACTTAAAAAATATGAGAAGTCCACTAAGCTAGTTTAAACTAAACAAAACTAAATCTAAACTAGATACTCTAAGTCAGATTTAGGGAACAATATTTCACTTTCTTAGTAGATTGGTAATAGTGCTTCTAAGTCAACCAGGATCATTACCAACAGTTTGTCACTATCAATTATCTTGAAAAATAACGAATTTCTAAAGTTGGCACTAGAAAAAAGGAAAGGGGGAATACAAATCAAAGCCCTTCAAAAGGTTCTTGTCCATTTTACAGTTTTCTCTTGAAAAGGGTTTGCCTAATTGGGATATTTTCTAAGCTTCATGATGTTTGAGGAACTTAGTCATTCCTGAAAGTAACTTCAAGAAGAATGTTTAAGGAACTTATCCTTTTGCTGATGTACAAATTCACTTATTGCTAGTGAAGCCAGTATCATATTATGGAAGAGTTTGCCTGACCACAATAAAGAAATCTTTTCAAGAACTTTGCCTGATCGGGATAAAAGCTTGAAGACCTCAGCTTTTGTCCAAGAAAGTCTTTTCACCACCTGAGAAACTTAATGAGAGATAGGAGTTAAATCTTCTTTTCATACCCATTACTTGCCTTTTGATATCATAATTATTTCCTGAAGGTTGAACATATATGATTGGAGGGATATATTTTTTAGAACTTTCTTTTCTATATTACCAATGATGTATCAAGATACGTGAGTGTGACCAATAGGAGCTAGTTTACATTCCAGAAACTGACGTATTTCATGTCAGCCAATTACCTTTGGTGAGGATTTATGCTACCAAAAATTCAGGGTCAAACTGAAGTAGGCAAAATTCCTCATAAAACCATGAAAGCAATAGCTCTAAGAGACCCACAAGTAACTGAAAGGGGGAAAATAAGTTCTTCTGTCATCAAAAACTTCTATATACCTCACTTCAAAGGTTAAATAGGCCATCTGGTACTTCACATTTAGTTCTTCTTCCTTTGAGAACTTTCTTACTATTGGTATTAAAGGTGTTGCTTGATTTTTCTTGATTACTAAGAGTTACGTTTTTGAGTGAAGAGGTTTGTAAACAATAGGAGAAGGATAGAAATGATTTTTAAAGGCATACTTTAAGTTGTTTTAAGGAAAGTATTAAGACTTTATTAGCAAGGAAGTATAAAAACTTCTTGCGAACATCTTTTTTATGTATGGTCAGAGGATTAGTGAAAAGAGTTTATATAAAAAATATTAGAATATTTTAAAAATAATAATATTTTTATTTTAATAATCTTAATAAATAATAATTTAAATCTTCTTATATTTATTGTAATAGAATTAATTCATATTTTTTATATATATTTAATTTCTAATAAATTAATATAATTCAAAAATTTAATAAAATTATAAAAGAATAATCAATATTATTATTATTATTTTATATTATAGTAATAATCTGTAAGCAATGATTTTATTGATTTAAGAACTTATTCAAATCAACAAAGAAGTAAAATATTATTTTTTAAGTTGTATTTAAAGAATAGTTTTTTGATAATGGATAAGTTAGTATATGAAAATCATAATATTTTGTAAATATCTAGTATATATATATATTATAAAGACATACTATATTGACCTGACTATAAGTTAAAAAAAAAATTATTATTATTTTATACTATTAATTTATTTATTTTTAATCTATAATTATATTATAATAACTTTTTTTTATTGAGAAATTAAAATAAAATCTATAATAGTTTATAGACTTTTACAAAATAATCAACTCATTTTTATATATAAGTACTCTAAGTCAGATTTTGATAAACAATATTTATTTTCTTAATAGATTGATAATAATTTCTATCTATCAGAATCATTATCAATAGTTTGTCACTGTTGATTGACCCAATAACTAATTAATTGCTAAGTTAAAAAGGAAAAAGGAGAAAATGATTTGAGGAATGGAACAATTCAAGGCCTATCAAAAAAGCTCAAAAATAAAAACAATATCTTTTTAAAAGAAATCTACTTGATTGTAATAATCTTCTTACTTTATTTGAACCTTAGAAGAAATTTTCTTTTTAACCATTTGTTATATCAGACAAGTCAATCCAACTAATCTTTTATTTAAGTGAGTATCAGATTGAAATATCTCAAGAAAATATTTAAATCTCAGTTTTTTTTTATTGAAGTTTTTTCATCACTTGAAAAATTTAAGTAAGTAATAGAAGTTTACAATTTACATTATCTATTATTTGATTTTTTGATATCATAGAAGTCTTCATTAAGAGACTTAGACTTTTGGAGGTAAACATTTTTAGAATATTTTTTCTAATTACTAAGGATATCATTAAAATATGTAAATATGATCAATAGAAGCTTGTTTACATTTCAAAAACTAATATATTTTATATTAGTCAATTGTCTTTATTGAGGATTTATGTTATCCAAAATTAAGGACCAAACTAAGGTAGATATAATTCCTTAAAAAACCATGAAAATAGAAGCTCTAAGAGGATTAAGACAGTTAAAAAGAGAGAAAATAAGTCTTTTTATTATAAAAAATCTCTATAAATCTCTTGCTTCAAAGGTTAGATAGACTTTCAGGTACTTCATAATCAGTTTTTTTTTCTTTGAAAACTTTTTTGCTATTGAAATCAAAGGTATTACTTGACTTTTATTGGTTACTAGAAGACAAGTTTTTAAGTGAAAAGGTTTATAAATAAATTATGAAGGGTAGAAACAACTTTTGAAGTCATATTTCAAGTTATTTTAAGGAAAGTATTAAGAATTTATTAGCAAAGAAGTATAAAAACTTCTTATAAACATTTTTTGTATAAGTTAAAGAATCAGTAGAAAGAGTTTTTTTTTATAGTATTAATTTATATTTTTTAATATTATATAATTTATTTATATAAAAACTCTTTTTGCTGATTCTCTTATTATACACAAAAAAGATATTCACAAGAAGTTTTTTTATTTTTTTACTAATAAAGTTTTAATACTTTTTATAAAACAATTTGAAATCTGATTTCAAGAGTCATTTCTATCTTTTCTTTATTGTTTATAAACCTTTTTATTCAAAAATGTAACTTTCAATAATCTAGAAAAGTTATGTAAAGTTATGTAATACCTTTGATATCAATAACAAATAAGTTCTCAAAGGAAGAAAAACTGATTGTTAAGTATTTAAAGACCCTTCTAACCTTTGAAGTAAGAGGTTTACAAAGGTTTTATTATAGTTAAAAGGCTTACTTTCTGCTTTTTTGAATTGTTTTAGCTCTCTTAGAGCTTCCACGTTTATAGTTTTTTGGTAAATTTTATCTATTCTAGTTTGACCTTGAATTTTTAGTAATATAAATTCTTATCAAAAGTGATTGGCTTATAAAACATATTAATTTTTAGATTATAAATAAGTTTCTATTGGTTATATTCACATATTTTAATGATATTATTAATGATTGAAAAAAATATTTTGGAAATATTTGCTTCTAAAAAGCTCAAATTCCTTAATAAAGACTTTCATAATATTAAAAGACTAAATAATAAGTAATATGGATTGCAAATTTCTATTTCTTGTTTAAGTTTTTTAGATAGTGACAAAGTTTTAATAGAAAAAGCTAAAGTTTAAATGTTTTTCTTGAGATATCCTAATCCAATACTTACTTAAATAAAGGACTAATTAGATTGACTTGTTCAATATTATAGATAGTAAAAAAGAAGATTTCTTTCAAGGTTCAAGAAAAGTAAAAAAACTATCCTAATTAAATAGATTCCTTTTGAGAAAATGGTATTTTTATTTTTGGATTTTTTTGGTAGATTGTGAATAGTTTCTTTTTTTAAAATCTATTTTTTTCTTTTATTTTTTAATTTAACAATTCATTGGTTTTTGAGTCAATAAATAGTGACAAACTATTAGTAATAATCTTGATAAATAGCAGTCATTATCAATCTATTGAGGAAGCATAATATTGTTTTCAAAATCTGATTCAGAGCATTTATATATAAAGACAAGTTAGTCATTTTATAAAAGTTTGTAAACTATTGTAGATTTTATTTTAATTTGTCAATAAAGACAAGCCATTGTGGTATGATTATAGGTTAAAAAAATATACAGTATATATACAGTATATATACAATTTATTTATATATTTAAAGATAAAAATTTTTTTCAAAATTTTTTATAATATTTATTTAAATATAATAAATATCTTAATTGATTTTTATTCAATTAAAATTTTTATATATTATTTTAATTCCAACTTTATTTTTTTTTAATAGCTCTTTATTTTATTTAATTTTTTAAAGATAAATTAAATAAATTAATAAAAATTATTCTTATTTTTTAAATTCAAATTATTTTATGATTTTTTAATTGATTTTATATTTATTTCTAATTTTTTGTTATAATAAAATATTTTTAATGGTCATAATGAAGTTTTTTGTTATTTTTTTCTAATTTTTTACTCAGTTTAAATATTTTTAAAATTTAAAAAAATTTTTTTGTTTAAATTTTTTAAGATTTTAAGATTTTTAAGATTTTGAAATTTTTATTGTTTTAATTTTTTGAGATTTTATTATTTAAATACTTCGGGATCATAATATTTCGAATTTTTTGAGATTTTGTTATTTTTCATTTTGGATTTTGAGATTTTCAACTTTTTGAAATAGCAATTTTTAAATTTTTAGATAGATTTTAAAATTTTTATTTTATTTTATTTTTTCATAGTTTGATTTTTCGCAAACAACATGTAAGCTTCTGTTGACCAATCAATTTCGTCCACATAAAAATAGGTCTATTCGCTTGGTATTCTCCAAAAACAAGATCGTGGCTGTGGTATGGTTTTAAATATATAATGGATAAATAAGCTCGGCGCATGAGTCCATCTTTCGATAATAATGGGCGAAGAGCAATGGGCTATTTTGTTTGATCACGATTGTAATTTATTACGGTGTTGTTAAATTAAATTTTACCGATCAATTTACAGCGCATTCTAAAAATAAATAAATAAATAATATTGTAGATATTCGAGCCGAAGACTACAAACGAAACGTCCAAACCTTGAATGAATATAGTCAATTCCTCGAGGAGCTACCATCCCTAATAAAACTTGGATCTAAAAATAAGCTCCTGCAATGTACAAGATGTCAAAAGATATTGCACCCTTTACAAGAGGGTGATGACATTAAATGCCACGAGATGAAGTATTTTCACGAAGTAGAGAAAATTACTTCTGTGACAAATCTGCGAGACACCAGAATGGACGTTGTGATGTTAGAAAAATTATTTGAGTTGTATGTATAATTTAATGTGCTTAACAATTCCTTATGAAATTCTTGATTTACAAATATTTTTCTTGATAAAGAGTTGGTGCAAATTTTGAACTATTCCACGAGTCCATTACCAAATTTTTTGAACGATATAAGATTTACATCTGTCAACGCTGTGACAAATTATCCACCAAACCTGAACACTCTGGTTACCACAATCACCCTTTTCTCGCCCCCTTCAACCATCTATTGTTTCCCACAAACAAAAATCCATTGATACACAAAAATTCATGTCTTCTCACGAACCTATCTCAACTAAAGGGCATTGAGTTTGACCTGTTGGAACTTTTTGACATCATGAAGGATTGTGTGGATTCCATACGGCCAGCCATGATCTCTGGAAGGTGGAATATTGGTGCGCAGGAAATTTCACCAGGAAGGCGTAATTTTTATAATGGAACTTTCGGTGATACCGAATGGAAGCAGTATATCAAAATTGATGGTACTATATTTCTTTACTTTTCTTTCTTTTTTCTTCGAGACTAATCTAAGATGCATCAAATATAGAATTCCATAGGAGTCACGAACCACTCGAAATATATGCTCAGTTTTTATTCGACCTGCCACAACAACTTCACAATTTACCTTTGTCCAAATGCATCAATTGCAACATCGTTTTCACGGACCCTAAGAAATTCTCGATAGGCCCGTGCAACCAAACAAATCTGTGGATAGATAAATGTAATTACTTGCCAATAATGTCTCACAAACCAAAAATAATTGGAAGAACAGATATTTTTATAAACTCAAAAATTAGTTTGAACTCTTTGAGAAACCTTTTTTCCGGGAAACATAGCATGTACGCAATTTTAATTTCTTTTTGTGAATTTGAAAAGCAATAGTATTTATATTATATTATTCTTTTGTCTGCATGTATGATACAGAAAATCTAGTCATCTGAACAAATTTATGCACGGAGTTCTTGGTTTTTCCTATTTCGTTAAACATTGCGAAATATTCTTATGCATCAGATGTGGTTCGTTCTCGGCGTTAAAACATGGCGGAAGTTTATGTAGAAAGCCATATCATGATCACATATTTCAACGAATTGTAGATGTTTACCAATTCTACGACGAACTCATTAATCTGTTCGAGTTCCAGTATGTCATGCAATTGGCATTAGACACAACCTATCCAGATAAACCGGTTTATAAGAAAGAAAACGGATCGTATTAGAAAAAAAGAATTTTGTATTTACTGTATACCATGTGATATTGTTGACATAGAGGTTATATCAGGTAGTGCCTTATTATAAGTATTAAAAAATATGTATATAGTATTTTGAATTAGAAAATAGAATAGATAATTACGTATATATTTCAAAATTTTTTTAGAATTATTGGAAAAAACGACTGTAAATACGGTATATTGGATTGACAAAAAGTTAGACCAGTTAAAGCATTATTAAAAATCCTTTTTTAACGGGGAAAAAGGTCATTATGATTATTTTTTAACATCAAACTATTATTTTATTACTTTTATTTTTTATACATTAATAACTGTACATCTAAAATAGTGGTACAATGTATTATTAATTAAACTTTGAATGCTTGCCTAAATAGTTGGAATGGAATCCAAGTTGCTATACTAATTAAAAAGAACACCTATTATAATGGCATTGGAATTAACTAAAGTAATGCTTTGTTTATTGTAAAAATTGTTATAATTGCATTTATAAAAAACAATATTTCTCAACCAATGAATCTATAGCATAGGTAATAGGGTTCCAGAATTTCAAAATGAAGATCACTAGTTCAACTGAAAGCCTTAAAAACTATCTTTATAGATTATTGGGAAATAATATAATTATGTTATTTCCATCAAGAAAATATATTATTAATATTAAGCTCTATATTTGATAAAAGTTGTACTAAATTTGAACAAATATCTATGATTTAAAATGATATTTTGTTTTCATCAAAATATATAAATTATAACAACTTCATTAAATTAATAGAAATTCTATTATCGATAGACTTACATAAAAAAAAAAAAATAATAATGATAATAATTTTAAATTTTATGTTTTATCAGGTAGATTCTTATACATTAAATAAAAATTCAAAATAATCAATACACAAGTAATCTAAAACATATCAAACACTAATAATCAATAGCTGTTCATCAAAACACTAAATTTAAAAATAAGATACAGTATAAATTAAAATGAAAGTCAAAAATTCAGATATTGAGCTTAAATGAGATAATAAAAAGTTAATTAAAATTTATAATACTTTCAGCGCATGTGGATTTCATTGTGTAGATTACGTTTTTTGATAGAAAAAGAGATATAATAAGTGAAATAAAAAGTTTTAACTTTTTACGTTTAAAAAGGTTTCGGATTTTTTGAAACCCCTGCGTGTATCGAATTTTCTTTCATCAAGTAAACCGGGATCCGGAAAATTTTTGATGATCATAACTATTTTCAATTTTGTACACAGCTTCTTTTATCGAGAGTTGACCGTACTTGTACGCTGAATCTTTGATTATTACTAATTAAGTAATGGGTTCGGGTGAAATGTAACTGATCTCCGAGTGGTTTACACGTATGTGTGAGGCAGACAATTTTTATGGTGCGTGGTACAGAAATAACAACTGCCCGCTTGATCCTAAAAAATCGGTTTCCGATGGGAAGAGAAGAAAGGACAATTGAGAGCGAAAAGGAAGAAACTGTCGAGTATACTGATGATGCTATTAAGTGCAAAGAGAAAGAGGATACTATCGAGAGTATTAATAGATTGGTTCAAAACGTCACAAATTTTAATTATAAAGATTTCGAAATCATCGGAAATATTGGCGATGAACTAAAACATGCCAAACATAAGATATACAAAAAATTGGTCTACTTGAAACCATTGCAAATTAAAAATATGCGAGCATCAAAGGCCTTTCTTAATGGGGTATTGTTTCATTCCTGAAATTTACCATGATTTATGCGTTCAGTTGAAAAACTAATTTCTCGTTGCCTTGAATTACAAAGGATATGATTTTTCATGATCATATTATTAAATTTTACGGAGTTTGCAAATGTAACCTTAATTACATTATCTTAAATGCACCATTAAAACCTCGAGTTAACCAATACATTCTTTTCACGAAAAGCTTTCCCAAATGAAGAGTACATAATAATAATGGAATATGCCGACGGTGGTACCTTGAGACAATACTTGATGGAACACCACATGCCACAAAATTGGAATGAAAAGATACGATTTTCTAGGCAAGTTGCAAGTGCGATAATGTATTTACACGATCATGATATAGTCCATCGTGATATAGTAAGTTTGTTTCGGATATTCCTTTCATCACACAACTACCAAATATATTAAATTTGGTTTCTTTAATTTATAAGCACCCAAACAACATTCTAGTCCATCAATGCAACATAAAACTTCTTATTGGATTCTGCACGAATGAAAAAAGATCACCTTCTTACCTGGCCCCAGAATTTTTTAATTCACATGAATACGATTTTAATTGGACCAAAAAGAGTGACATTTACAGCTTGGGTGTTTTATTTTGGGAGATTTCATCAGGAATTCCGCCGTTCAATTCGCATAAGGATGCGAATTTGACCTTTAAAATTTCAATGGGTCATAGGGAAACTGCCGCTTCGGAAACACCCCCCCTGTACAATAACTTGTATTCTGGTAAGGACTGCATATGGTAGTTGTGTTTATTTGATTTTACTATGCAGTACTTAAGAAGTCTCTATTTATGAAATAAGACTGTTGGAAAGGTGATCCGGAAGGACGCCCGGCTATAAATAATGTCGTACAAATTCTCGAGTCTTTAGACAGCAAGAATATCGATATCCAGCACAATGTCGAACCAAGTAAATCAAATGTTGAAACTGTTGATTATAAAAAATTGAATTCGATCAAAAAGGTTGATTGGCTTCAAGGGGCGATCGATGAAGGTTTCATTAATTTTTTTAAGTACGATTTATTCAAGAATCCCGAGATCATTGCAAAAGGAGCATTTGGTATCATAAGTAAAGCATACTATGCTAAAGGAAACATAAACGTTGTCCTAAAATCTCTTCATAATGCCAACTGTAAATCCGATGAATTTCAAGAAAATTTTATAAGAGAGGCAAGCGCTTTTCCATTTAATGCTATCTTTTATAACTATTTTGTTTGTTTTAATCCCTTATTTTGTAAACTAATCATGTCAGGTCAAGAACATAAGCTCTATTAAAGATAACGAAAACGTCAATAAACTTTTGGGCATTACTCAGTGTAAGTAAAATTGGATATTTGGTACAATTGTATTTTAATTTTCGCTACAAAGTTAATACATACGTACTACATACGTACTGTACAGTTCAATTCGATGGCACATACATCCTGGTTTTCGAATTTGCCGAAGGTGGAACTTTGCGGAATTACTTAAATCAACATACTAATCTCGAATGGATGGATATAATAAAAATGGCGAAAGAAATTTCAAATGGACTTAGGGCGATTCATAAAGCAAACATTGTTCATAGGGATCTGGTAAAGTTTCATTATTTCAAGATTAAGAGACATTGGATTTTTATTACACAATTATCCTTATGAAATTCAATTGATTAGCATCCGAAAAACATATTGCGCAAGGGTGATAGATTGGTGATCATTGATTTCGGTCTGGCAAAGTCATATGAGTCGGACTCTGATTCCCTTATGGGTGGTGTTGTTGCATATACGGATCCTAAATTCTTTGATGATAACAAGTACAAACGAGGAAAATCCTCTGATATTTACAGTTTGGGTATATTACTATGGGAACTTACTAGTAAAATGTCTCCATTTGATGGCATCAATATTTCTGATGTGGCCAACAGAGTTCGAAAAAACATTCGTCCTGCTCCGATTATCGGCACTCCATTTGATTACTTGGACATATACATCAGAGCTTGGCATGAAAACCCCAATGAACGTCCTGATATCGAGGAAGTCTGTCGATTACTTGATAATGTCAAATTTGAGCGTCGGTTAGATGAGACATACATTGATAAAAAATTTAATCAAATATACATAAACGAATCAAATGGGATGTCGGCTGAAAATTCTAATTATATAGAAAATTTATCTGACGCTGTTGAATTTTCGGACTCAATTAGTAAGTTGGGCAGTCCTTTTCTTATTTGTTCTTATGGCTGATTCGCTGTGGTGCTTTATTCATTAGACGACGTGGTGCTCAATACATTTCAGCAGTATATGCCAAAGGATGATACGAATTCAATCAAAGTATGTCAAGCAAATTATTAAAAATTTGATATATTTTATTTAATTAAGATTTATAATTTTTTAGGCTTTAAATAATTGTCAGGTAGCAATTTCGTCTGTTAACAAACTCCATTACGACGGAAACTATAGTGATGTCGTAGCGAGCTCCATTGGATCCAATTGTTTTGCTCACTATCATATTCTTTGTGATGATATCGAGGGACTTAAGTGGCATCTTGATAATGGATCGGATGTGAACAAAACATATGGTCTGGAAAAACGTTTTCAAGGAACACTGATCGATTTCACCTTAAAATATTGTCATAATTGGGATGCCCTTGTTCTTATTTTTGGAATGTTGAAATCATACGGGGCGAGCGACAGATGCATTTATTCGAACATGCAGTTATTGTGTCATAATCACATTATTGCTCCCAAAGATCACTCGGGCTTTAAGAAATTCATAATTTGGCTAATTAAGAACAGCGGTGACGTCAACTCGAAAAATCACAAAAATAGCTATTCTCTATATTTTTTGCTAAAAACGTTGACTTCTCTTTTAGATGAAAGTATGATTCTAGAAATCATATCATTGTATTTGGAAAATGAGTTCGATCCTAATAATCCTTATGATTATAAGCGACCAAATTTACTATTCTTAGTAATCAAAGAAAAGTATTCTCCAGATATTTTTGAAATTATTTTTAGATATAATATTAATTTAACGGTTAAAAATAATAATGGATTGGATGCGCTCGGATATGCGTCTAGGAAGAAAAATATCGAAGCCGTAAAATATCTCATAAATACAGGGAAATTCACCGAAGCGCAATGTGTTTTAAAGGCGCATGAACAATCGGGATACTTTAGTAAAGAGAGAAAATACCTAGGAGGGTGGCTAGAAGTAAAAGGAATTAGATAAAAGTTAAATTAAATTTATTTTATGAAGTTTTTAAACAACACGGTTTCTTTAATACGTAACATTGCACTTGTCAAATTTTATTTGTCATAAAGCAAATAAAGCTGTTTCTAAAAAGAATAATATATTTCAGTTTAATTCTTGAAATGGACCAATTGATCAGAAACCGAGACTGCCAAATAAGATTTATATATAATTGTATAATTTTGAATGATTTTTCAAAAATAAATAAATAAATAAAAATTTTTTAAAAAAAAGGTAGTCAAAAATCATGCAATATTAAATTTTTGAATAAAAATTTTTTATTAATTATATCGTTATTTTATTATATACTGTACAGTAGGCACCAAAATTGATGCACGATTTAGCCGTAAAATCACAAGGGCAAATAAAAGCACCACGTTTACCCCCATTTTGATATTTTTAGGGTTTCACTTTTTTTTTGTTTACTCCTTCGACCATCAGCTAAACACGAGGAAAAAAAAAAATTATTGATTCAATATGGCATGCTCCCGTACTGAACTAACTATTGCAGACAAAGGAAAAATCCTTGCGTATATTGAAAACATGAATGCTGAACAAGTTGCAAAAAAAAATAAGACATTCCCCCTCAACAATAAGAAGGTTTATTGCCAGATATCAGAAGATCAAGAAAATAGAAAATCCTTGGTGTTCCGGAAGAAAAACTATTCTCTCTAATGAAAAAAAAGAAGCACTTGTGCAAGAAATCCTCAAGAAATGTCGCGAGCCATTAAAAGACATTATTAATGGTTTAAAGCTTAATTGCAGCTTAACAACTGCTGCCAGAGTGTTGCACGATGTAGGAATTTATTCCCATGTAGCAGTAAAAAAGCCATTTATATCAGAGGCTATTACAATTGCATAAAAAGAGTGGTGCGAAAAAAACAAGACTAAAGATGTGTATGGTTGGCAACGTGTCATTTTTTCGGATGAAATTAGTGTAGAAATTGGAAAGCAGTCCCGCCAAATCAGAGTATGGTATCACAATGGTGAGAGATATAATTCTGAATGCTTGGCACCAACTTTTAAAAGTGGTAGATGTTCATTAATGATCTGGGGATGTTTTGTGGGGGAGACAAAAGGTCCATTAGTATTTTTTGATGAATATAAAGGAAAAAAAGGAAAAAATCAAGGCAGAAACTTATTTAAAGGTTTTAGAAGATAAATTCATACTATTTTTTGATGCAGCACGTCTATTATTGAGTCCTCATTTAGTGTTTCAGTATGACAATGCACCGATCCACACAGCAAAGAGTGTTGCAAATTGATTCGCAAGAGAAAAAATTAAATCGATGGTTTGACCAGCTTCATCCCCTGACCTTAACCCCATAGAAAACATTTGGAAGCTATTGAAGGACAATATCCAAAAATGTGAAGATTTTCCACATACTATGGACGAGCTCAAAACTACTCTGAAAGAAGAGTGGTCAAAATTTAATGTGTCAACTTTGCGAAATGTTGTAGATTCAATGCCACGAAGAATCAACGCAGTATTGAATGCAAATGGAGGGGTGACCAAATACTAACGAATGGGCCAATAAAATTTTTTTGTACATAAAAAAAAATTTTTTATTTTTGTATGTATATGTAAATTTTCGGTTTTTTATAAAATCGTGCATCAATTTTGGTGCCTACTGTACATTAATTCATCATATCGTACACTATCTATATTATAAATTTCATTAAAATTTCAACAATTAAAGATCGACGAACAGGTGTTGAGTTCTTTTTTGGTGGGCACTGTAATCAGTACTATCATGAACCAGGTGCTAAGGACTTCCTAGGGCAAGATCTGTACGAAAATTCGGGTTGCGGTTGAGATAAATACGACGCTGATATAAAGTGCACACACTTTCTCGAAATGCCCGGATTTAATGTTCGTCGTGATTTATATAACTAAGTTGTATATTCTTACGAGGCCTTGAGCTCACTCAGGTTAAAAATATCTGGCCTTGGTAGTAAATACGACACGTCTATGAATGCGCTAAGGAGCTGCTATTCAATACAAACAAAAGTTCCATCGAGCGCATTCATGAAATAATCAAATATAGTAAACGACTATAGAGAAGTAGCCTTAATTTCTTATCTATCTTATTTAATTCATACTATGCGCCAGAGGCATGAAGTTGAGCACCATTTTAGGTGCCGAAGCGTGAAAGAGAGTTATTAATCACTGTGATTTGATGTGGAGTAAAGATAAACGTAATTCACCTGGGGCTAATGCCTTTCTCCCCCCAAAAATGTAGGAACGAAACAGCTCAGTGATTGGCGGGATTATATTATACATCCTAATATACTGTATTATAATGGCCTATTTTTTCTCGCTCAATAAAATAATTTTGCCAAATAAAGAAACCGATACATTAAAGAAAAATAAGAAATTGCTTGAAAAAATCAAGCTTTTATCTAATTGTTAACTCTACGTGCCTGATCCATTCGACATGAGAACAGCTCTGAAGAAAAGGGTCGGTGTACATTTAGTTATCTAGATAAGCAAAATAAAATTTAAGCGCATAATCAATCACGTGAGTTGATAATGGTGACTTGCAATTGATGATCGGAACATCATGTACGTAATACGTACGTACATAACTTTATTGGTGCAACCAACACGGCGCATATTCACGTGATTGGTTCACAAAGTATTTAAATGCCTACGAACGACTTTAGGGATCGCCAAACCTTTTTAACAATGAATAATAATATATTAATAAGATTAATACATGATTGGAATATCAAAGTGTTCGATTATGAATCTTTCAATAATATTCAACATATTGCATACGGGGCATTTAGCAAAGTGAATCGTGCGGAATATGTGAATAAACAGAACGTGGTCGTTATGAAGTCTTTCAAAAATACGGAGACATCGATGTTATATAACGAGGTAAACAACGGAGATATGTTCAATAGTTGCGCTTTATCTGATTAATGTGTGATCCATATTATTTTTTAGTTAAAATTGAGAGTAGATATAAATTTCCACGAAAACATTATAAAGTTCTATGGAATTTGCAAGAAAGGTGGCTAATTATGATGTTCTAAGTCATGTATTTATTTTTATTTATTTAACTAATATTTAAATTATATACTCAAACATCAATTTTTATTATTCTTGTCATATCTGTCAAAAAATGTGACGTTAAGAAAACGAGTACATATTGATATTAGAATATGCAGACAGTGGTAACTTGAAGCAATATTTGAAATTAAATTACTGTTCGCTGAACTGGCATGCAAAATTGAAGCTCGCTAAGGAAATCACCAGCGGGATATCATATTTGCACAAAAATGATATTGTTCACCGTGATTTGGTGAGCTCCGTTTAAAAATACCTCCTTTTTTTTAATATTTTATACTAATTTAAATACACTAAACTAAAATTTTATAGCATCCTGGAAATATTCTGGTTCATCAAAATATTATTAAGCTTTCTGATTTTGGGCTATCCAAAAAATCTCAAGATTTTGAAAAATCTGCTTCAGTCTCTTTCTTCGGTGTCATTCCATATATCGATCCACAATGTTTTAAAACTAGCAATATGTACCGTATAGGAAAAGAATCAGATATATATAGTTTGGGAGTTTTATTCTGGGAAATATCGTCCGGGAAATCCCCATATAAATCGGAAAATTATTCCGTGTTGCCACTAAAAATTTCAATGGGCTATAGAGAAAAAATAGTCTATCGAACACCGGTCAAGTATTCCGATTTATATTCAGGTAATTATTATTTTTACGCATTGTTTATCTTTACACGGTTAATTACCAAGTTTAATATCTATCAGCATGCTGGAGGGATGATCCAGATGAACGTCCAACTATAAGTCAAGTCACGAAATATCTTGACGAAATCATCATAGATGACCATAACGAGCTTGAAAAAATAAAAGCCGATGAATTATTTCCAGATTTCATATCCATAAATTCCGATTTTAGTCAAAACGTTATCGAAAGCATTGCTGATGAACCTGCTGTTTCCCATAACCAAAAAACTGATTGGCTTAAAGATGCAATAAGTAAGGGGTATATTAGATATTTCGAATACAGTAAATTCAAAGATTTCGAGGCTGTTGGAAGGGGAGCTTATGGTACTGTCAGAAGTGCTCGCTTTTTAAATAGTGAAACTCCCAATGTTGCCTTAAAAAGTATATTTGCTTACGGCCGAGATGGAGATGAAAAGTTCTTTGGGCGATTTGTCAGAGAGGTGTTTAACATTATCCTTAATTTTGTCATCAATTTTGGTTATTAAAAAAAAAATCAGACACGCAAAGGCTAGTTGAATTTAAGAGCTCAGTTGAAAATTATTCAGAAATTTTTACTCAGGAGGCTCTTGAAAGATCTTGATGTAGTTGCTGGTGCGCCAATAATAATTTTTTTTTTTTTAGGTTAAAAATCTAATTTCGGTCGATTATAATGAAAACATAAATAGATTTTTTGGGATTACACAAGGTAAATAAGTTTTATTTTACTCTCGTTCGAGAAATTAAAAATTTGACTTTAAACAAAAATTACAAAGAAATAGACAAAGAATATCTATTGGTTCTTGAATATGCTAACGGTGGAAATCTAAGAAGCTATTTGCAAGAAAACTTTAATAAGCTTTGTTGGGAGGACAAATTGAGAATGGCAAGAGAAATCTCAAATGGACTTTTGGCAATTCATCAAGAAAACATTATTCACCGAGACTTAGTAAGCGTAATATTTTTTACTAATTTATAGAAAGAAACGTTAATTACTCATTGAGGTTCAAATTCATTAGCATTCTAAAAATATATTGTTGCACTGTGATCGAGTAAAAATTGCAGATTTTGGCTTGTCGAAATCTTTGGATGATGAATCTTCATCTTTTATAGGCGGGGGCATTTTACCATATTCAGATCCCCAATATTTTCTTGATGCACATTATGAAGGTGGAAAAGAATCCGATATATATAGCTTAGGAATTTTATTATGGGAAATATCAAGTGGAAACCCTCCATTTACAGAACTTCCGCCATATCAAATTATTTCGAACGTCATAAAAGGAAAACGACCTGACATAATCGACGGAACCCCCTTAGATTACATTGATATTTTTACGAAAGCTTGGAGTGGAGACCCATACGAGCGCCCCGAAATACAAGAAATTCATTATTTACTTTATAATGCCAAACTAGAATCTTGCTACATCACATTTGATTCTAGAAACACAACGAAAAGCTATGAATCAATTATGGATTCTCTCTACTCTGTGGAATCATTAAGCAAGTATTTTTGCAATATTATTCTGCTTAAATTCATTGAAGTCTCTTGTGCACCTAATTTTCAAGAATATCACGTGTAAAATAACGCATTTATTATCAAAGGTCAAATTATTGATTCCCAGAATTTAGAATACGTACGTAATGTAAGATTTTACTGATTTTTATATGCACGCAGTTTCATTAACGTGATTTTAAAACCAGTCATTGAAAACTTGTCATGAAACACTTGCAACCATCACTGATCTTCGCAATAATAACAAAAAATACCGTGATATCGAAATCAATATCAGTTGCGTAGTCTATTACCATATCCTTATCGGCGACGTTAAGGGGCTTAAGTGGCACCTCGAAAACGGGTCTGATGTCAATAAGATATATGGCTCGGAGGTTTTTTTCCAAGGAACCATTGCAGACTTTGCCTTAAAGTATTGCAATTGGAAAGATATCATTCATATTTTCGAGACGCTGATATCATATGGAGCAAATTTTAATAATCTTTATTCAAATTTAACATTATTAAGCAAAAATGATTCAATTGATATTTCTAAAGATAATTTGGACTTCAAGAATTTTATTATTTGGCTGATCAATAATTGTGGGGACGTCAACTTGAGAAGTCATCAAGACACATATATCTTGTATCCTTTATTGGAAAAATTAGATTTCTTTCATGATCAAGCCATTTTTGAAATTATATATATGTACTTGGAAAATGGTTTTAATCCCAATAATCCGTATGATTTGAAGCAGCCAAATTTTTTATTCTTTGCGATAACAAAAAAATATTCCCCCACAATTCTCGAACTTATTCTTAAATATAGGGTTAATCTGACCACTAAAAACAAGAATGGATTGAATGCATTGGAGTATGCAGCCAAAAAGAAAAATCTCGAAGCCGTTAAATACCTCCTCGAAAATATTGTCGAGTTCACTGACAAGAAAATAATATCAAAGGCATTCAAGCAAGCTGGGATATTTAGTCAGGAAAGATGCTATTTAAAAGGCTGGAGAGGCATTCAAGGTGAAAACAAAAGGCTCAAAATGAAAATTAAGACGATGGAAAAGGAACTAAGAAATTAAATGCACGAAGGTTTGCTGTTTATTTCAATAATTTTCGGTCGAACATAAAATAATTGATTGACAATTTATAGAATTTAGGTATTATTGACGAATTCTGCAGAAATAGAAAAGAATCAAAAGAATCAAAAGAAATCAATCACTCTCGAATAAACATTCGAGTGATATCTCAAATGGGATCCACGATTCGCGTCTAAACTACTATTTGACACTATCCAATTTTTTTTACCTATTTAACGGTTTCTTGGCAAAACTTTATGACTTATCCGATTTACTTAATAATTTACATGATTTTTTTTTCCTTTAAAGACTGAAATTTTTCGATAACTATTAAGAAAACATTTATATTTTTGTTATAGATGATAATATACTGTATTAATTTTCTGTTATGAATTTTTTAAATGCAAATAATTACGAATTGGACGAAATTATTAATTTTATAGTATTCCTTCCTTTCTCTAGGAAGATCTTCGCGTTTCTACGCGTCTTTAATCAATAAGCTTATATTATATTAAAGCAATATTTTTCAAATGCGAATGAAATATTAATATGAATTATAAATAGAAAACATTGAAACAATGATAATTTTAAATGCAATCTCGGACAAACGTCTCATACTAGCAGATCATCTTCTTCTGGTGTGATGTCGTTAGTCTTATGTAAACGATCGCATGAAAAATATGCAGTAGCAGTGCAAGAGCTTTCAAAATTTAATCATTGACATTTAACAAATGGGTTCGGTTGATTACTTAAGCTACAAGCGAAATTTAATTCGATTTGGCTGTCACAAATAAGTTAAGCATTCATGTTTTCAATTTCACTATATTCTATCTTTAACTCGAAAAAATTTTGCATTACACTTTATTACTCAATTTGCAAAAAAAAAGACAATTTCAAGAGAAGAAATAGATGCTTACGAATAATTTTAGTGCCCACGTTGTTTCGAATGCCCTTGCATTATTTGTGGTATGCTTTGGATATTACCACGAGAAAAGAATGCTTTATTTATAGTTACCAATCATTTAAAACCCAAACCCAAATTTATTTAAACTATATTTTATCCCAAACCCCAATATATTAATACAATCCTAAATATACCCAAATCCCAATTCTCATATAAGTCCAAGCCTCAAATCTCATATGTATCTCAATACATATATACGTATCAACTTAAATAGTCTAAATTCTAACATCTTATTTAAACTCTAATAAACTATTTTGTTCTAAACATATCAAATTCTATCTTTCTTGTGATCCATTTCTTCTTTTTCATGATCTAATTTTAAAAAACTATTATTAATGGAAATCAATCATAGCATCAAGCATTAATATGGTATCACCCAAAGATAACTCCCTTTCAACATTTCATCTTATTTCCTTTCAATCCATTTTTGACTTCTTCATGTGTAATATAACCTTTTTAAATTCGATACATCGGCCGTCAACAAAAAAAAAAATCGTAACACCGTTCGTTGATCTTTAATCGCTAAAATATTAAGTAGGTTAAATCAGTTTATTAATATTTATAATTTATAATGTGATGTAACGATTGAAATAGTAAATAAATTATAAAAAAAAATTATTTGATAGAATTCTAAAAATTTAATATTGCGCGATTTTAAATTTTTATTTGTTTATTTTCGATAAAAAATATCTATTTGAAACTTATTACCACCTTGTATAATTACCTTTTGCTTTAATAATTTATTAATTCTCTAAAGCATGATTCTATATATTTCTTACAAACTTTTCAAATGTTTAATTTTAAATCTCTAATAAATTATTCTGGAAAATTTTTTTGTTCTTAATATTGATTCTTAAATTATCAACTCTTCTTTTTACTGTCTATAATTTCAAATATTTTCTATTTAATTTAAGTCAGAAGATTTTATTGGACAAGAAATGGTTTTAATTTTGTTATTATTTGATCAGTTTTAAACTATTTTTTGCCTTGTATTTTGAATAACTATCATGCTAAAAAACAAAAGTAAATTAATATGTTCTATAAATACAATTTTTTTTAGTTCTTAATATATAATTTATATTTTTTTTATTGAACCCAAATGAGCAATACATGCTAGTATTTATTAGAAAATTAATTCATAAACAATTATATGAATAATCTTTACAGGGTTAACTATCAAGTAAATTAACTAATGCCTATTGTGTTGGTAGTCCCTAACAAACTCTAAAAACTCATATAGAGAAAGATAAAAATGGTAGATGATATCTAGCTACTAGTTTACTGTCAACCAGTAAGGGTTCTCGCTAGGATAGATGGTGATATACTGTATATGGTGGTGTGGTTAGAGAATTCAGGTTTTTGTTGTACTGGACCTGGAAACCAGTTTGAGTCAGGGTATAAGCCACGAGTATTTCTTTACTAGGGGCCTTTAACCTAATAAGACATGATCAACATGTGCCAATCCTTTTGAGGGGTAAGCTGAATACAGTTTTTGGTAGAGTTTTGGAAGATAGTTAAAACAAAAGGAGGTCCCATTGTAATTTCTCTTGAGTTGGATAATGGTGTTATTATCAAGTATCTAGAACAAGAGCTCTTGACTAGTCATTTACTCTCTGACCAATATTAAATAGTAGTCTAGACCCTCAGCAAGTAGAACCCTAGTTTTGATGCTGCTGACTGATGTTCTTACTATTGCACCTCTTCTTCGTTCATATAGATTGTAAATGGCTAGCAATTATAGAAAGATGTGCCTAGAACTTTTGAAAGTATAGTCACTCTTATCACAAATTCACCTCTTAATCATAAGAGATTTTGTTTTGATCTTTTTCATGAGTTAACCTACTAACTTGACCAGAGCAAAGGCTTTATATATAATAGAATTGATTGATTTGGTTCAATAGAGAAAAGAGTGGGAGACCTAAAAAGAAAATCTTGGGAAAGGAAAAAGCTGTCCATTGGCAGGAAGGGTAAAAAATAAAGGGATAAGAAAAAAGAGGCGAAAGAAGTTTAAGGTAAAGAAAACTAAGAGGAATAAAAGTATTATTGTCTATGGTAACTCAGGTATACATAAAACCTTGCTTTAGAAGTGTTCTCTTCTCAAAAGATAGTTCCCTTTGCTCAGTCATTTGCCATGTGCAAAGTGCAGGTCCACTAGCACTTTCCTAGATATAATACCTTTCATGTATCAATAAGTCAGATAACAAAGCCTCGTGTGGTATTAGTATATCTTAGACTTTATCTACTGCATAGTTGTTGGTCCTGCATAGAGTAAAGAAAGGGAGAAGGAAAAAAGAAAACCTCCTAAAAAGGAAATTTTTATGAAGTAGGTGAAAGTGAAAAAAAGTATTTTTTATATTTTTTATATATAATTTATATTATAATCAATAAAATATCAATATATATTAGTATTACTGTATATTTATCAAATATGACTAATAAAATTATATGTTTATCTTTTGAAATTCTAAAAAAAAATTTTAACTAATATTTATATTTTAGTTTTATATAAAAAATAAGTTCTTAAATAAATATAAATATATATATACAAAAAAAAAAACTCTTTCTCGCAGATCCCAAAATTCTTAAAATTTTTCTTTTTAGATAATTTTTTCTAAGAAACAAAAAGTGCATAAAAGAGATAAGTACTCATAGAACCCTTCGCAGTTCCAAAATCAATACAAAACCCAATTACAATGAGAATCTTTTGGTAAGAGATATCTCAGAAAATCTCTGAAAAGAATCAAAAAGAACAGCAAAATGATAACTATTTTAAACAAGAATAAAGAATCTGAAAAACCAATAGAAACCATTCAAAACCTCTCTACAAATGAACAACCAAGCCAAAAACACATAATCAACTATTAAAACTCTCAAAACCTCAATAAAAAGAATACAAACAGCTCAGTAATGTATACATGGAGCAACCAGGTAGAAAAAACAATAGCTACTGAAAATAGATTACATCCTAAGAAAGCATGTAGAGAGAAAATATTAGACACTTAACAATATATCCACATACCAGTAAGAATTGACGACTCTGACATAGAAATAGATGTCGAAGGAGAGAAAGAACTGGATCAAAACCCACACAAGAAAAATATCAAAAAAATATGACAAGTCCAAAGTAATTAAAGAAAAGCGTCATCCAAGACTAAGATCACCATTCAATAGGATGACAAGAAATGGTAAGAAAGATTCAAGGTAGGAATTGTAGCAAGCAATATTTTTGGTATCACCATTAGTCAAAATATCACATATCTAAGCAAAGTTCTAGAAAATCTAAAAAGTCTCTTCAACATTTGTAAAGAAAAAAAAGGGGGCATCGATTATATCACTGCCTTATTTGAAGAAAAACAGGCTGCAAAGAAGACATGCAACCTAATCTTATCAAACACAGATCAGAAAAGATTGACACGTATGACAATTATATTAACCAAGTCTAAAAAGAAAAATAGTATCAGAGTATAGACATTTCTCTGATCACAAAATTTATAGAAGTAAGTACAACAAACCTTTGCTAGCTATGAACAAATTACCAATATATCAATACACACAAGTTAAATGTGACAAATAGCAACAATTACATTCTAAAATAAGGAAGTCAAGGAACAACTTATCCAACAATATAGTACACTTATCAAGGGAGATATAATAAGAATAATGAATGCACAATGGAATAGGCAACAAATAGTAGAAAAATTTCAATACACAACAAAACTTACTAACCTTTCACCAAATACCAATGCCTTTGATCTGAAGAATGTCTATTAACAACTTCAAGCAAATTCATATTACATTTTCCACAGAATCAAATATATCAGAAAACAGTTTGTAGTTATATTCTTCGAATCAGAAAACAAATTCAAAGAAAGCTTAGAACAAGAATTTATTATAGAAGACATCAATATTACAGTCAGGTCAATGGAAACTAAGCTTTGCTTCATTTGTGACCAAAGTAACCATCTTCTGGCACAATGCTCCATTAAGAAAAAAAGAGAACAATGGTTATCTTATAACAAAGATTAGGCATCAAAATTTGTTAAATTCTATCAAAAGTTCAAACTGGCTGATATCTAACGTATCAAAAATATATTAAGTAGAGAAATATAAACATGAAGACCCAGGCCAGGATCCTATACAGCAGCAGTAACAAATAATCCTAGAACTAAAACTAATTATCAAACTAGTCAGAAATGAGATTCACTAGACAAAATTCTTAACATGTTATAACAAATATAAGAGAACATCAAAGAGATTAAATCATCAATCAAGGAACTAGATGAGAGAATAATGTATCTTAAGTTATATAAAGAAAATAATAATAATACAATAGAAGAAGACACACAATAAGCAAGGAAAACTGACAACCACAATGTAACAAATTCAGCCTCCTCCATTAGATCAACATCTGATATTTAACAAAGACAACAAGAACTTCATAATTTAATCAATAAGATGGATTAAAGCATGAGTAACATCCTCTCTACAATTAATTCACTTGTTCTGAACAATAAACAATCTTCAACATACAAACAACAATGGATAGTTCTAACAGTACCAGTAAACCAGAATAAGATAACTTAATAAATTAGACCAGTAATCAAAATACACTTACATATTCTAAATCAACAACTCAAACTACTAGAATAACAACAAGTGACAATAATAGTCACTCTAAAATTAACAACACTCCAATTGGCAAGTTCAAACAATACAAACCTCAATAAACCAACAGACCAATCAGATATAATTTTAACACAAATAGAATGTAACACATAATACAACACTAAACAGTACATCCAAAACCTATGGAAAATCACAATACAAAATATTAGAGGGCTCTCAGATAGTACAAATCTGGTTTAACCTTATCAAGAGCCAAGATTGGTATATAGTAGTAACAATAAAGGTAAACAGAACTGATCAGGCATCAAGACACTGAAAATGTCCCAATTACTATACCATCTGGAACCACCACAAATTCCAAATAGTGGGACAAGGCCTTAATATAACAATTCATAATAAAATCACAAAATGGATCTTTAAACACAAGAAATTAAATAGAAAATTAATAGCAGTAGACACGGCCTTCCCAAATAAACAGATAATATTAATCATAGGAATATATTTTCCTGCAGCAGCAATTACCAAAAAATGTGTAGCAATAACAAGAACTCTGTAAAAATAGATAAAGGAGGTCAGTGACAAGGACTGACATATTATAGTCCTAGGGGTATAAATGGTACTTCCAATCCAGCTCTAGACAGACATAACAATCACAAAATTTCATGTACCAACAAACTATTTGAATCCCATATAGAATTGCTAATTAATAGAAGTTTCAAAGACAGCTGCTATATCCACAACCTTATCAAAAAGGAGTTCACATGGAAAGAACAAGACAATAAAAGCTGAATATATCAAATATAGCTCAGCCCTTCAGACAAATATTAATCAAGGAATGCATATATACAAGAAATATTATAATCTTAAATCAAAAGTGACCACTAAAGTATATCAATAGAACTGGAAATATGGAACTTGAATTCAAGCTCAGGAAAAAAGGCTACAGTTAAGAAACAAAATTTTTATCTGAATCCAAATGATCTGTGGATTTAATCCAAATGAATTAGATCAGTTTTTAAATTTTTTGATTCATTTGTATACAAATTGAATACAAATTTTAAATTTTGAGATTTAATATGATCAGATTCTAAATTTTGTATCCAATCAGATTTAAAGTTTTAAAATCTAGCCAGGTTCAAATAAAATTTGACAGTTTAACTATACTTAAATATAGCTATTTAAGGCAATTAAAAAAAACCCCTCCTGGATTTTTTTTTATATTCATTTAACACTTTTATATATTTCTTTAAAATTTTGTAATATTTTTTATGATATTTTTCTCCTTAAAACACTACTGGTATTATTTATATCAAAAATAAAATGGAATATGACAGTTCTTTCAACAATTCCAATGAAATAAATGATGAAAGTTTCAGTTTAGATAGTTATGAATTGAGTGATACTATTAATGTTGCTATAAGTAGTTTTTCGGAGGTATTATTGAGTAATAAAATAAATTATAGAAGTAAAGTATGAAATCATTTTACAAAGGATTTCAATTTAAATGAAAGTAAAAAAGTTTCCTGCAATTATTGCAGCACAAAATATACCTGTAATAGAGACAGCACAACTAATTTTTTCAAATACTTAGAAAAAAACTACATGATAAAAATGAATTCACATTCTGATAAATCTTTATTTAAATATTTTTTAATACTACAGTGGTTAGTAGAAATATATTTATAAATTTAAAACCATACTAAATTTATTTTTTATGTAGTGGATGCATAAACCTGAAAAAGTAAAACAAAATCTCATCTGATGAATTGTCATAAATCAATACCCTTTTATGATCATAAAGGAGCCAGTATTCTAAATATTTATCATTAATCTCACAAAAAAATAAAATACCAGTTACTGCAACTGTTAAAACATATATAATGGATTCATATTTGATTGATCAAGAAAAAATTAAAAAATTTTTACAAAAAGTGGCAGAGTAATATCTCATTCACCCTTAATATTTGGATATCAACTTCGATAAAGACATTTCTAATGATAACTGCACATTTTATCAGCAATGATTGAAAAATGCATAATATAATATTGGATTTTGTATAAATCTGGTGCATGCATATAGGTGAAAATATCAAAGAAAGTTTTGTATTATGCTTAGAAAAATATATGATACAAAAGAAGGTAAATTTATTTTATATTAATATATTATAGTTACATGTTATAACATATATATATATATTTTTTAAAGATAATGGGAATAATAACCAACAATACATCAAATAACTTGTCATTTATTAAATCACTGGAAGAATGGGAAAATTTGCAAGCAATTTCTTTTGATACAGAAAAGAACTATTTTTGATGTCTTGCATATTGCATTAATATCAGGGTTCAAAAAGTCTTGAATATATTTTCAAATAAATTGCAGAAGATAAATTTTTTATAGATAGATTATTTTATTTTTATATCTGTAACTAGGGATCGCAACAGATCAAATCGAATTGGATTTTAGGTTAATCTGATCTGAATCCAATCTGATTAGTTTTTATTTGATCTGATCCATATCTGATCGGATCAATTTTTATTTGATCTGATTCATATCTGATGGATTTATTTTTATATGATTCATATTCATTTGGTTAATACGATATTTTTTTAATCATGTTTTTTTTTTTTTTTTTTTTAAATTTATTTATTTATTTGTTTTTCCCTACTTAATGTTTACTTGCCATCTTTAAGTTTTATATATAAACATTTAGTTAATAATTTACATTTTTAATATTTATAATTTATTACTATTTACGATCATCTCGATACCTTCTTTCCATTTTTTAATTGCCATTACTGTTTTTTTTGTCAGGTTTTGTGATAAACCACTAGTTACACCTATTACACCTTCCTTCAGCAAAACAGTTGTGTCATGTAGCTCCTTTTCTGACCAGCAAAAAAGAGTGTTGCCTTGTATAAAAATTTAAATAAAAACTTAGTATTTTATATTTCAAAATTTTTTATAATTTTTATAAAAATACCTATTATCTCTACTTTTATTTCCCATTTAGCCATGTAGAAGTTGTCTCCATCAAAATTCTCTTCTCAGCAAGTAAATTCTGAATCACTTTTAGAGTGAATTCCTCTCAGGCAGCTGGCTGCAATTGTATGGTCTAGGAATTTTGTATTGACATGGGCAAATTTGTTATATCTCCAGGATGCATATGCTTCACAAAGACCTAAGTGATGGTTAAGTTTGATTTTCTTATTGTCATAAAAAACTGAGATACCTTTTTCAACTACTTCATATTTGTTTCTATCTAACCTTGGAAGTCCATGCTCGACAATTTTTTGCTATATACTCAAAGTCACATCAGCAGGAAAAATACCCATTGCAAAGTTAAACAGGAAGCTGTTTATTGCAACAACTTTTTTTTCATGAAGGTACTGCTGGCTTATTTCTTGTAACTCTTTCAGTATATTGAAAACATGTGTAAAAATTCCACATTTCCTTATCGACAAGTATCTAAAACTTGCTGTACTGCTCAAGTATGAAATTAAACATATATAAAATTTATATATTCAGCAGCTGCCAATGCTCCTTAATTAAGTTTCGATATACCATCAGATCAGACAACCCTTCTTCGTAGTTGGAACATTTCCAGCACTCTACCTTGTATAATATTTAAAACCTTGGGTCCAATCCGATTACGATATACAGCAAGCATTACTTTGTCTGAATCTTTGTCACAAATTATAATTTCCTTATTTTTTTTATTATATTTGACAGGCAGAAGACAGCTTCGATAGCTTGTACATGTGAAGGCAGTGGATTTACTTTTTCGTACACCCACTTTCCTTTGATTTTTTTTTCATTATATCTAGGCAGGGACTTAAGAAATATCATTTTTATTTCGTGGATATTGGCAAAGTGTTTTTATGTCATCAGGTTCTCCCTTACCTGAAATATAAAGGTGTTAACTTGGTTTTTTATTTTTAAAACTTTTTGAACTACAAAATTTTTATATGTTTTTATTTTATTTTTTTTCAATTCGTCGATATCTGCTTTCAAAGCAACTGCAGTTTCTATATCATCAACATGGCAATATCTCAGGAATCTCACAAATTCTCTCCACCAATTTTTCTAATTTTTTATTAGTATTAATAAAATATATACAGCAAGTACATATACTTCAATATATTTACATTTGAAAAAGAATTGATATTAGGATTAGACACAGCCAGGCAAACATTTGTTAATTTAGTGTAAGGACTTTGCAAGCAAGCAACATACTCCTTAGGGTTATTGTTTTTCAATGACACAAGGAAATGTAAAGCAGTAGTATAAATTTTTATATATATTTAAAAAACAGGTATTAACTATATATCTACATATACAACTTATCAGTACAATAGGGAATCAAAAATCTAGCTGCAAGTTAAATTGTCAACAATCCAACTTGCAGCCTCAAATATCTGCTTAAATGTTTGAGAGCCCTGCTTTAGTCCAGGGTTTTCCACTAGAGGCAGCAGTAGCAATGTAGCAGATTTAAGCTTGCCTAGCATTTTATTGACAAAATTTAATATATTAGTTCAAGGTTTCCCATTGAAGGTAATATCAAACTTTATCGATAGTAGCTAGTTGCACTTTTACGAAGGCCAGCCTATAAGTATTAGTTCAGGGTTTCCTACTGGAGGCAACTTTATAGACTTGCCAGGTAAAAGGCTCTTTGGTTTTTGTTCCCTCCCTTCGATTGATTTATTTATCATTAGCTTTAATCTGTTTCTGTTTCTTTGAGACATGCATCGTATTGCCTATACCAATATTTCAGAAATAAATATAAAAGCTCCAGTAGCAACAAAATACCAGTGCCTTGTACTTACTTGGCTGTAAATATGGTGGGAACAGGGAATCAATATAAAGGTGTGGTCAATAGTTGAGGTTCCAAGTCATTTGTCAATAAAAAATGCTAGTTAAAGTAGTTGAAAAAGGTGCCAGTTTATTAGTCAAAAAAGAAAGAACCAGGTATACAGTTACAGTAAAGCAAAAGAAGTTAATGTACAGCTATAAAAACATCAACAAGTGATAAAAATATACCTTCGATTGTAGCTATGGTAGTAAGTAGCTATATATATTTAAATAAAATCGATTGTTTAGCCAATATATAAAGAGGTGTATACATTTTTTCAAGTACTTGCAAGAATAGGAAAAAAACATTTGCAAGTAAAAAAAAAAATTCCTAGGTAAGATACTTGGCAGCAGGGATGATAAAACGATAAAAGTAAAAGGAGCAAAATAAAAAATCAACAAAAAAATTGGAAAAAGTTTTTTTTTTAATTATTACTCAATTGTATTTTTCTACCATAGATCACTCTTATATGATCAATTTTTAATAATTGCTATCTACCTAAACAATTACAGCAACTTGTAGCAATTGGCCTATATCAGTATTATATTGGATACTATAGCAGTATTGTTATATAGTATAAATGCTGCAACATATAGGCTGCTTGCTTCGTTAAAATTTTTTTTTTATCTTAGAAAAAGTCTAAACAATAAAAATAGTTCTGACAATACATTAAACAATACAACAAAAAAATAAAATTTAAATAAATTACCAGCATTTCTTGCCAAATATCCTTTCCACCATGACCTCAAGTATATGTATGCCCAGATTATTTTGCCTAATATCTGGTTTCTTTTGCAGTTATTAAATTTTTGCTTACCGAAAAGCCTTGTTCTGATGGAACACTCATTGCAGGTGCTGCCAAATAATTACATGCCATGAATGTCAAATATGGAAATTGATGTTTATGTATTTTTCACTACTCTAATATATCGATTTCATCACCCACATTTGGATGAGAAAAATACAGCTGTAATTCATTTGGTTTTTCTACATTGCACTACTTAAACAGCTTCGAACTAACTGTCCCTTGGATATCTTTGCCACTGCCTAGTGTAGTAATTTTTGAAAAGCTTCTAAAAAACTTTAAAATGGCAACATGCTTAATATTTATTTTATTGTATTTAATAAATATAAAAATATAATTACCTTTCTTTAATTTCATTGACCATTTCTTCTCACTTATTTATTTCATAATATTCTATTTTAAACCTCAGATTTAAAATAACTGCCAGCAAACTTGCTTTATTAGTCTTGTTATAGTACTCTTTAAATTTTTCTAAACAAGCAGCAGCTATTTCTTTTATTATTTTGTCGACTTCTTTTTTACTATACATATCTTCTAAATGGTCAATTAATATATTATACCTAGGAATAATTGAGGAAAGTGTCAGATAGCTTGAAGCTGAAATTATTTCTGTTGTTTTTTTAAACTACCCGAGCAATTTTACAACTTGCCCAAATATATTCCAATCATCGTCGATAAATATATATTGTTTTAATTCTTGACTTGATATCATAATATACTTGATTGCCTATATA
>CAJVPT010000122.1:0-41445 GCA_910592055.1 Acaulospora colombiana
TTGTCTTTATCATATTGTTCTTTATTTTATTTTATTTTTCTTTTTATTAATTACATGCATATGATCTTCCAGGAGAATCACTAAGATTATATACTGTATATATTAGTTTATATATTTTTATTATATTTATTTATATTGGAAAAACATGTATTTAAAGACTATCCTTTTCTTCTACTGACAACTCAGAGTTGTCTGCTTCTAGTTTACATTTAATAAAGTTTTCCTTTAAATAAGATACATGATAATGAAATGACTTCCTAATATTGCATATATTACATATAATATGTGCTTCCCTTTTTTTTGTATCTTGTATTATTCTATATCTTTTTATTGATATATCTAGATTACATAATACAAAAAAACTTATTGACTATTTTGCTAGATAATATAGTTTAAAGTTTATGTGCCACCAAAATAAACTACTATTATTTTACTGTCACAAATCTTATTTGAAAATAATTGACTTTGTTTATCAAATCTAAAAATAAATATAAAATGAGAGATTGTAAACAAATTATGTTTGTTTTGAAGTTTATATTTGTTCTGTAAGCTTGTTGTTATGAAATCACAGATATGATAGATTTTGCATTATATGTTTTAAATGTAATTAGTTGTTGTGTTGTTTTGAAACTTTATCCTATTAAGCAAAAAAGGTTTGGATATCCTTCTAGATATTGTAAATCTTGAGCTTAAACTGATTTATTGACTTGAGTTATTGTTTACAAGATTTTTTTTGATGTTAAGAAAGATGTTACTTTGCATTGATCTAACTGAGAGCTTGTGGAGTTAAGGTTGGATTTCAAAAAGCTTACTGTGAATCAGTATCCTTGTGTTTTTCTTTTTTCTGTAAAGAAAGAAACTTTGTACCAGACAGATAGATTTTTTTTAAATCTATTTAATATTTGTTATTAATTAGTTGTACAGTATATGATATAAAACTTGCTTGATAGTAAAGATTTTTATATATAAAGTATTTTATTGCATATATAAAGCTGGCTTCTCTTGTTTTTTAATAAAATTAACAAAAAAGAAAATTTTTAAGAAAACTGGGAATCAGCAAAAAGAGTTTTTAGCATTTTATACTTTCTTCCAGCTCTATGTTTGATAATGAAGTTATAGAATTTCAAGCAAAGTATTCACCTTGCATATTATTCTTTAAGTTCAATTGTTTTTAACTATTAAAGAATAGAGTTGTCAATAATCAAGAAGAAGTGTTGAGTCTCTAGATATTGATGAAAGTATTTAACAGCCCAGATGACTGCAAGGCATTCCAATTTAGTGACAAAATAGTTGTGTTTAACTTTGTTGAAACTATAACTAGTATGAATTATTGCTTACTTCTTTTTTCTATCATTTTGTGTCAGAACAGTATCAATACCAGTTCCAAAAGTATTCATGTAAAGATAAAAGATCTTGTAGAAGTCAGGATATCTCAAGATAGGAAATAATATTAAGTGTCACTTCAAAGTTTCAAAGACTTGCTAGTAATTATCCATCTATTCAAAAGAGGTATTCTTTTTCAAAAAGAAATTTAGAGGGTAAACAATAGAAGAGGTGTAAACAATAGAAGAGAAGTTTTTAATAAACTTTCTATAATAAGTAACAAGTTTAAGAAATTCTTTCAATTGCCTGATAGTGGTGGGCCTTGAAAATTCTGTAACTTTTATAGTTTTGTCATTATCAAATTGAATTCTCTTATAGTTAATTATATAATCAAGTAATTTAACTTGTGATAGAAAGAAATGATATTTTTTAGAATTCAGCATCAAGAAGGTTTTCTTGAGAGCATTCAAAATAGTGGAAACTTGCTGATAGTGAAGTTTAAAGATTATAGAGAAAATAATAATGTTATCAAAATTCACTTCAACAAATTTGTCATGATAAGAAGCCAATACTTTGTCTATTAGTTACTGGAAAGTTTCAGGAGCCTTGCAAAGATTAAAAAATATGACATTGAATTTATATAAGTTATATTTTGTTGTGAATGCTATTTTGTATTTGTTCCTATTACTTATTGCAACTTATCAATAACCACTTGCTAGACCAAGACAGGTAAACTATTGAGCACTATTGAAGGTTTTCAAAAAATCATCAACAATTGATATGAGATAAATATCCTTTTCAATAACTGTATTGAGTTTCCTATAATCAATACAGAAATGCTATTTATTATTTTTCTTGGGCACTATGATAACAGAAGAAGATTAAGAGCTAGTAATAGAACTGATAATTTCTCACTATAATATTTTCTCAATTTCTTTTTTGCTAAATTCCTGTTGGTTAGATAAAGCCTTATATAATCATTGTTAGATTAAGGAAGCATTCCCAGTATTAATGCTATGGATGACCACTATGATCCTTTCTAGATTACTTGTTTAACCTTTCTTGAAGATGTAATCAATAAAGATATTCTTATAATCAAATAGGATTTGTTGAACCCAGCTTATTGTTCCTTAATCAAGATTTTATTAAAAAAAAAAATGACCGGATTTTCATTCTCAGATTCAAAAACAAAATTAGATATATAGATCTTTTATTTCACAAGATCACTTTCAGATTTATATTCAATTTTATCTAAAAGTTTATTCTCATCATCCTTATAATTATCATTATTTTGCAAAAGATATGAAGAAATATTAGTATAGTGAGTGGTTTCTATAGCAATAGTTTTATCTTTATAAGTAATTTGAAGAGTACAATCCTCAAAATTCCAATTTGCCTTTATATAATCCAGTCAATTGGTTTTCAAAAGAAGAGTTTTCTTATGTGACTCAATTACTTACAATATCATCAGTATAATTAAATCTTAGATAAATATTTTCAGAGAAGTTATTTGTTCAAGGACTTTGGCTTATATACTATTAATAGTAATTACAATGGTTTTTGATTTGATGTCAATTTTTCAAACCAAGTTTTCTTATAAGTTTGTTAGTAATAATACTATCAGCAGTACCAGAGTCAAAAATAGCCATCATAGAATTTCCTTTGATATGGACATAGCACTTGGCAGCTATAGTTTTCCTTAGATCATCAGAAGTAAGATAATTGGTTTCTACAGATACTTTATATTGCTTGAGAATTTTTATCAAGTTTTTGTGCTGATTGGGATATTGTAACATTTGTTTCAGGGTGGCTTTGACAGAAAAATACAGAATATCCTTAGAAATATTATAGTTGAACAGTTGATCTATAATAAATAGTTGGGTTTTGTTTTGAGCCTTTTGGATTTTATAACAGGAGGTGTAGCAATTACTTTAGGTTTAAAGATACAAAGATGGGTTCCTAAAAAAAGAAGTAGAGACAAAAGTCCCTTATTAGAAAATATTAAAAATTTTAAATTAATAGTTATAAAAAAACTATACACAATTGTTCTTTACTATCCAAATCATTAATTTATATTATAGTATTTCCTGACTTTTGTCTTTATCAAAATAAAGAGTTATTAATTTTGTTTTTTAAAAAGGAATATAAGTAATCTGCAAAATTTTATATATTAAATACTTTAAAGACCATTATTACAGATACATAAATTTCCTTGGATAGGATATTGAAGATTTTTCTGGTACTTAGATTAATTTCTTATTTTACTCAAATTGGTTTTGCTTTTGTTTGACCTCTCTCCTGTTAGTGATATAAAATTGATTGCACTAACCAATGTAGACTTCCTTCTCACATTTAGATTTATTAAACTTCTCTTCAGATTTCTCAATGGTAAAATGGTACAAAGATTTTCTAGACCTGGAAGAGTTTATTTAAATCTTTTCAGACATGTATTCCCTAGCCAGATATCCTGATTCATTGTACCTAAAATATATAAGTTGAATAGAGTTAAACCTATTAGTAGAATTGAGGGTGAATTGTCTTGAGTAGTAATCTTGTTTTTTTACTTAAGTAAAAAGAATTTACAATTTTTAGCCAAATTCTATTGAAGCTTTTCAAACTTTTTGATAAGAGCATCAACAAGATCCTTAGATTTCAAAAAAGTTATATTAAAATTTCTTGAGATAGAAACAATATTTCATAGTTTCTTATTATTATTTATATCTTAACTATTTTAATAAGCTATTGCAAATTTAAATATAGCAGTCATATCATTAGAATTGTTTATTGAAACAATTGAAGCCAAGTGTAATAATAATCCCCTAATATAGTAGTGGAGTTGTTGGCTGGAACTTATATCACCTTTAAGGTTGATCCTTTTAAGAAGTTTTTAAAAGTAGTATAGTAAGTAGTTATAGATTTAATTGATTCTATTTATATTTTTCATGATCATACAGTATATCTATTTATTGATTCATCACTGGATACAAAACTATTTTTTGAATATAATAGAAATGGCCTTCTATTTCATAGCATTAGTATCAGTACTATTGTTTTAAAATAGATTATTTACTATTTTTTAGCTTCATTTTGAAAATAAATATTAAGTATATAGATCAGTATTTTGTCTTTTCATTAATTAACTATTATAATTATTTCAAAGAAAGTCAACCAAGTTATAGGATCTTGGATTCCATTATCAGGGAAAAGTTTTACTCATAGCATATTGAAATATGAAAGTAAAGAATATTATTTAAAATAATCTTAGATATACTTGAAGGTAGCCATCATTGTATAGATTTGTATATTATTAAGAGAAATAAAAATATGAGATAAAATAGAAGAAGAAGTAGAAGTAGAAGAATTAAAAAGGGATTCAAGATATAAGGCTTTATTGAAAAATAAAAGATTTTTGTAATAATTATAAGTTTTGAATAGGCATAAAGCAAAGTGATCTATCCAAAATATATAATTAACAAATAAATTAGATAGTTCAATAAGATCAATAGTAAAGAAGTTAAATTGTGTAATGGTAGATAAAAGTTTCAAATAAATGTTATTAAAGAGTAAATATGTATATATTAAACAGTAAAAATTAATTTTTAATGATAGTGAATTCAGAATAAAAAGTAAAAGCAGAAAAAGCTTGATTAAAATAATATTATATAACTAAGGTATAAGAAGTAGTAATGAATTCAACTTTGAATTAATTTCAAAAGTTTTTGAAAGTAGAAGAAGGTTTCTTAGATAGATGGCAAATTAAACAAGAGCTGTCAATATAAGAAAGATAAATTTGATTGATATTGGTATTTAGATTTGTTTATAAAAAATATTATATATACTATTAGTAATAAAATAGTTTTTTAAATTATTTATATAATAAAATTCAAATCTTTTGCTAGATTTAGGATTCCTAAATCACTTCTCAGAGTTTAGTTTATAGAGTAGTAAATCTTATAATTACTATCAATTTTTCAATCTATCCAATAATTTCCAAATCAAATAGAACTATAACAGTAATTTATTTTAAGTTGAAAAAGAATACCTCAATTATAATATATTAAAGTTGATAATTCAAGAATAGCAGAGATTATACAAATATGTTAAAAGAGACTTTAAATGATTTGGTTTAATTAGAAGGTTTATTAAATATATATAGTATAATATCAAGAATAAAAGAATTTAATAGGTAAAATTAAAAATTAATCTCTAAAGTCTAATATTATATCTTATAATTAAAAGTTTTATAATAAAAAAGGATTTATATTTCCTGTAAACTTTAGATTAGAGGTAATCAAAAGTCAATGTTATAATTGATTAGCAATTTTTTATAACTAAAAGTCAATTTTTTATAATCAAAAGTCAATTTTATAACTAAAAGTCAATTTTATATATGAAACTAATGATATAAGTAATTTAATAACTGAAAATAAGAATATAATATATAAATTTTAATCAAAAAATCTATTTCAAAAAATTTCTAATTAATTATTATATAGTTATTTATCATAATATAAGATTTTATTTATTTTTGTTTTCTTTTTTTTAAAAATATCTTCTTCTTCAAAATAAATTTAATAGATCAAATAATTCAGTTTGAAACTATATGAAAAAAGATAAACAAAAAAGTAATAAATATTATCAAGCTACTTGTAATTATTGTAAAAAATTTTGTGAAAATAGAAAATCACAAAAACTTTGTCTGCATTTAATAAATAGATATCCTTTTTATTCAGAACTTGTTATGATATATTTTTCTAAAATAATTGTTAAAAAAAAGTCAACCCCATCTCTTTAAATGAAGACACTAATAATAATAAAAGAAAAAGATAACAAAAATTAGATAATTTTTATTAAAAAAAAACTCTTTGCGCAAATTTTTCAGATTCTTAAAAATTTCCTTTTTAGACAATTTACCCAAGGAAAGAGAAACATCTATAATTCAAAACACATATTCTTGCAACACAGCATATAACAGTTATCTTAGCACAAAACAATATTTAATGCATAGTCCTAGAGTAGTAGATTGTTGGAAAAAATACATACAACAACAATATTGACTTTTTCTCCTTTTTTAAGAAGAAGAAAAAAAAACAATATAAACTGATTTACAATTAAAAAAGAGTGCCAATATTAACTTCACAGTGCTTGCAGCCAGGCCAGTGAAGGTTGATACCTTTTTTGACACTACATGGAATTTTAAAGAAAGTATATTTGCTTGATAAATCAAACAAATCTCAAATCTCTCAAGATCCAGAAGAACATCAAAGCTCCTCAAGATCTAAACAGCCTAATGTACATATCCCATCCTGCAAATATCAAAACACCTAGTTAGAGTAATGCAAACATGTATATATGTATAGACCTGTTGTCAAAACAAGTTCAACAAAGATCTATCACAACAGCATAACAATAATGAATAGATTTGGCAAAATTCTCAATCACAATATTATCATGGGATGTGATTGATATAAACAAAACAGCAGGGGTCTATAATACAATATTACAAACTAGTGTAAACAAGTAAACAACACTAGATAAAGAAGGGATAAATAATATGTGTCTGATTAAAACAAAATTAAGACACAAATCAAAATAGGGAATTACTAAAACAAGAAGCAAAACACATAAAAGATTTTTCTGTCCCATGTAACTTTAACAATATTACATAATTTATTCCCTATTAGCTACCCTTCATATGCACAATGAATAAGATAGAGAAGATTCTACAAATAATAGATAATAGAGAAAAAAATATTATTAATACTTTAATTCGACTTACAAGAAAGCATGACAAACATAATGAACTGTGGGCTATACAACAAAAGCCAGACAGGGGCAAGCCACTATTCAAGTGGGAGAAGAAACATTAGTTCCAGAAACCTATATGATATTTGATAATATTATTGCAAGTATCTTAGGAATAGAAAAGTTAATGTTTTATAAAGAACAAATCTTAATATAACATATAATCTACCTCTGACAGCTTGAAAAAGAAAAAGAAGATGATCAGCTGTATATTGAAATTGAAATTATCAAAAAAGAAAAAAATGTACCAAAAAACATAAAAACCCTTCTCATGGAGATCATCACTCAGGTAGAAAATGATCTAACAGTAGACAATAAGATCACAATGTCTAATGTTCAAGAACAAGAAGAGATAGAAGAGAAAATGGAATTCAAAATACTGAGAGAAAAGATCAAAGAACAAAATATAAGTGAAAATAACTTATACAGTACAAGAAATAGAGCTACAAATCCCATTTCAAATCCATGCTACATAAGTAAAAAAGGAGTATATTAATTAGAAGCCATGACAACAAACATTTCAAGAAGCTCAGAAAAAGAATCTAGAGCCTATCTATGCAATGCCTTAAAACTATTTCAGGATAAACAAAACCTTCTTTATAAAAGTTTAATTAATGGCAATGAACAAACTGATTCTTTATTTTAAAGAAGAAGAAGATTTCTATAAATACTTAGAAGAGATAAACAGAAAGGAAGAAGCCTTTAGTCTCCAATGACTAGAACAAGGAAAAGAAAGACACATAAATCAATCAGCTATAGACAAGATGGTGAAAAAGATATTTCAAATCCATAATCCGGAAGAAAACAAAGACATATGATATGTAAGTCTAGTAGATATGGATTACAAACTCTCCAGAAACTATATAAAAGAACATCTAAAAAGATATGGGAATGTTAAAAACATCGATATCTATAAGGTAAAAACAAAGATCAGAGTAAAGGCCTATCTCAAATAGCATAAACATTTCAAAACCAATCCTAAAGAAATATGGATGATGCCACTTGAAATAGAAATGACAAGAACAATCTTCACTAAAGAAGGGCTGACCGATAAAGAAATAAATGAGGTTTTGATTGAATGAAACAAATACTCAGCCAGGCTCTTAGGCACAAATAGATTACTTTCAAGTTTGATAGCTAGGGTACTTAATGGTACAAAAGCTAAGGCCTGTTATACTGTATATCAAGAAACCCTCATACGTTGAAAAAATAAAACTTTACAGTAATATGTTTTGCAACAAAAGAAGCATTAACAAGAGCTTGCAAGCAGTATATTTTTCTACAGGAACTAAGACTATCCTAGAGCATAAAAGCTATAGAAGAAACTATAAGAGGTCCTAAACCTAGAATTAAAAAATTAAGAGGAAAACTAGGATATAGAACAGTAGAAACAGATACTGAACCTATATCAGATTTACCATCAGATAGTGAATCGATAAGCTCTAATACAACCATTGAATATAATCAATCAACTAATCAAAGGAAAAGGTATTAAAGTCAGAATGGTAACACTCTACAAAGACACCATAGAACTCTAGGCCATCTAGTGATAGGAAGCAATAGGATACCATTGGGAAACTCTAGAAGTTCACCAGAAAACCAAAATAGAAGACAATATAATGAACCAGAGTTTGAAGATGAGCAAGATCTACTAAAGCTCATATTGACAAACCTAGAAAAACTAAATAGAAGAATTGCCAAGCTTGAAGGCAAACCAAGATTTAGTCAACAAAGAAGAGGAGGGCCAAAATGGACTGGCCACTCCTAAAATGTCACACCAGTTGATCAAGATAGATATGAGAAGAAAGAGCCCAGTTTTCTCTCAAATAAGATTTATAACAAGGGCAAAGTATGAACAATAGACTCAAATGAAGCTGTAGAACAAAGTGGTTACCTTAACATAAATAAATTCCTATAGAATGAGTATATTACCTTTTTGAGAAGTCAAAATATAGATGAGCAAATAAAGAATATAAAAGAGATAGAAGATTATATCAAGAAAAGAATGGTAAGAATAGGTACACACAACATTAGAGATGCAACAGACAAGACAAATCAACAAAGTCTTATTGAAGAGATATTGGATTAAGGAATAGGTATAATGGGAATATGCAAAACTAAGTTGATCTAAACCAATGCAAAATGGATTTTGGAAATCAAAAAGCCTATAAGCATTTTTATAGTATTAATAAAGACATACCATTTGAAGCAGGGTTTAGCCTCCTAATTAGAAAAGATTTGAAAAAGAAAATAGCATTAATAGAAGAGGAAGAAGGTTATATAATAGTAGTCAACTTTCTTATGAAAAAGAAAAAAGTTTGTATTATGCAAATTTACATTCCTTGAGACAGACAACAATATAAAAAGATACAAAAAAGATTAATCAGCCTTATCAAAAGAAAACAGAGACAAAACTTTCATATAATAGTGATGGAGGATTTCAATGCTACCTATAATCCATCAGAAGATAGAACAACATCCTCCAAGGCTAGGTTCAGAACTTCTTGGTATCCTGAAATTCCACTATTCAACTTTCTGGATGAATAAGGCTTTATAGATATTCAACCAATATGGGAAGGCAAAAATAAAACCTCAATATGGTGGGATACTACAAGCAGTAGTAGAATTGATTATATTTGGATATTACAAAGTCTAACAAGATATCTGTTACTGTGATTTGATAATCAAGAAATACAAGAAGTCACAGGGAGTAATCATACTATGCTTATAATTACCCTACATGATGAAGACCTCTTTACAAGAAGCCCAACTATCAAATCAAAAACACAAAACAAAAGACAAATTGATATAAAAGAATCTTTATTAGAACAATGGCAAGCCTATCAAGAAAACTTGAATTATAAGTTCAAGATGAAACTGAAACCTCTTTTCCTAGAAGAACCTGAAGTAGACAAAGAAGAAAAATTCGTAGACAAGATTTGGAAAGTTTTTAAAGAACAGATATGAAAATAGCTTTCAACAAGCTTAAAACTAAAAAGATCATATTACATAAAGAAATAAATGATAAATATAATCCTGAATTTGTTAAATACAGAAAAGCCTTGCAACTAAAAGAACTTCTCAAGAAAGCTGAAACCTTAAAAGAAATAGAAAATCTATAAAACCTTTGCAAGGCAATAGAGAAATATAATACCATTCACAACCCATATAATTAGATCAAAAATTATTGTGTACAATACAGTATCTTCAACATATCCTGAATATTATTAAAAAAGAATATCCAAGATACAATAGAAGGTTTAAAGTTCATTAGTCAAAGACTTGAAGCCAAAAAGACAAGAAATACTATTAAAATCATATTAAAACAAAGATGTGATGATCTAAAAACAATCAAAGAAGGATGGTAAGCTCTTTAATCAATAATTAAAGGGATAAGATTATACTAGACAGAATTAAAATCAGACAAGGTGATATCGAGTATATAACAACAGAAAATCATGAAATTGAAAAAGAGATAAGATGATATCACCTAGAAGCCTTCAAAAGAAGAGAAGACAATTTTGATAACCTGACAGAAGATTGGAAAGAGGAGTCAATTCCAGGAACTATATTCAAGAGAGCTGGTATAAAAACCTTCTTGAACCAATCTTACAAGAAGAATTATGTGAAATACTCAACTCAATATGCTTCCCAATAACAAGGCTTTAGACAAATCTTAGATCAGTTATGAGATGTTAAAGAAATTAAGCCAGGATGAAAAAGAATATCTAAGGAAAATACTTAGCAATTTCTTGAAATGGGAAGTTACTTCTATATCCTAGAGACAAAATCATATATATCCCATAGCCAAGCCAAAGTCTTGGGATTGTGAACTTTTAAATATGAGACCTATCGTATTATTGAAGGCCACTAGAAAGTGTTTCACCAAAGCTTTGATCAACAAATAGGAAATATTTGTAGGATCAATAATATCCTCAGAGAATCCAACTATGCAGGATTATCAGGAGAAAGTATGGTAAAACCAATTCAAATTCTGAATAATATTTGCGAAGATATGAGAGAGAACAAAAAAGAGCTATAGATATTGTTTCAAGATACAGCCAAAGCTTATAATACTATTAGTCTGAATATACTAGTAAAAGTGATAAAAAAAATCAAGGCACTGAAAGGTTTTATTAAAATTATGATGAGCCTTTTCAAAAATAGAGAATTTAAAGTTATACAGTATTTGAAAATTATTTTACCAATCCTATAAAAACAAAGGATGGAATCGATTAAGAAGAGACCATTTTACCATTAATGTGAAGAATCTTCTATGATCCTTTATTATGCAAAATCCAAAATGACACAAATAGAGAATATAAAATGTAAATTATTTGGAATCTAGACTTCAATGGTCACAAGGTTGAAAAGTTAGAATCAAGATATGCTCTGATAGCCTTTATGGATAATACAATATGAATAACAAGATTCAAGGAAGATATGAAAAGATCTTGGAGACAACAAGAATCTTCTATAGGGCCAATAACTCTCGAATTAATAGTAACAAATCAGTTTTAGTTACTATTAACAATCCTAACTGTTATATAGAAGAAGTCCAGATAAGCATTAAAAAAGAAGTAGTCAAAGAGCTTAGCAAAGCAGATCAAACAAGATTTCTAGGAATTTAGATGGGCAATCAAAAGTCCTCAATTGAACTAAAGGAAAGAGTGCTCAAATAAATCCATGTAATTGCTAGAGCTCTCAAAAATAAAAAGGTGACAGATAAGTAGCACTTTATATTTTAAATAAGGTATTAATACTAAGAATAGAATTTAGAATGCAGCATAGTATATTGTCCTGAAAAATATACAATACATTAACAGCAGTATATAGAAAACTCTTTAAACAAAAAAGTTTATTATGCAGATCTATTTCCAACAGTGTGATACATCACCCAAAGATCTATAATTTGAAGAGTATCTAGATACTACAAAAAGAAAATCAGATAATAGAATTGTGCAATAGATTGAATAATCTTGGATCAGCAGGAATCACAACAATCATAAGACTCAAATAAACACAAATCAAATATTAGAAACCACTCAACCTACTAATTTGTGACTCACTAGACCATCTTATAAACAAAGGCAACTTTTTGCTCCAAGTAATTAAGTTAGCTAAAAATATGAGAATTACTTTTCAAAGTTGGAAATAGAATAATTTCTTCGAATAGGAAAAAGAAAATAGTCTGATCTAAGAATATTTCTTATCTAAGGAGTATAATAAAGCCATATCATTACTAAAAAACAACAAGTTAATATATATAGATCAGCTCATCAACTATAAAACAAATTAAGTGAGAAATTAACATATTCTCCAACTTATCCAAAAAACTAGCAAAAGTTCTATTCCAGAATGGTTCTTAAATATAAGTAGAATGTTCTCCAAAGATCATTTAAATCAACTTATAAAGTTGTGAAAAATAGATTGGCTAAAATGGGAATCACATATTCTATAGTCAGCCCTAACTGTAACAAGAGACAAAAAATATGAATAATTAAAAAGAACGTTAATTATCAACTAATATAGGAAAAGCTACTATAAGAAGAATTTAATAGAAAAGTAAAAATCAAATACTACAAGTGCCAGAATAGTAAAAATAATTAAGAGACAAAGCTAATTAAATGCATGGGTTGCTCAAAAAGTTTTATTCAAGAACAGAGTTGTATTATGAAAGAAGATATGGAAGAGATATATATGATATCATATCTTAATACAAGAAAAAGTACTAGGAGAGTCCAGATGTTAATAATTCCATGTCCCACAATATCTTTAGAAAGAGCAATTAGAAAAACAATAGATAGTAATCAAGTATTTGAACAGAATCTGCAGGAGCCATTTCAGCAGTCCACTTTCCAAGGTATCAAGATGATTACGTAAATATAGAAAGTTGAGAAGAAATGATTATTAAAGAAAATGTTAAAGAATAAGTATATCAAGATCACTTAATAGAGATATTCCAGCATAATCTAGAATTAAAACAAAAGTTAATCTTCTATTCAGATGGATCACTAATAAATCATAGTAGTAACAATATGCAGATGAGAGCAGTATAGATCTAAATAAGTAATACAAGAAAAAAAAGCCGATTTCAAACAGGAGAGACAGTTGACCCTCATCCACATATACAAAACTAATAGCAATAGTCACAATACTTCTAGTAGTTCTAGTAGGTAGCTCAATTGAAATCTCTACAGATAGTCAAGCTTGTATTTCAAAATAAAAAATAATTAAGAAAGATAATTCAAAAAGAATGCATAAAAGATGACTAAAGGATAAAACCTGGTCATTATGGATACAAATGATAGAGCTAGTTAAGAAAAAAGATCTAGATCTGAAGCTTATCAAGGTCAAGACATATTCTCAAGATCTCCATAATAATGAGGCAGATGTTCTAACCAAAGAAAGATGCTCTTAAACTTCCAGCAATAGAATGAAAAAATCTTATCTCATACAAAATCCCTACAGAAATCAAGTGGCAGAACAAAACTTTAGATGATCTTATAAGACAATTCATTAAGAAAATGAATAATAAGACTACAGCATATTAATGGACATTATAAAGCAGAATGGAAAAGAAATGGAGCTATCAAATTCAAAAACAACAAGGCCATATATGGGATCTAATATGGGAGAGAATGAATAGTTATACGTAAAATATATCTTTCAAAGATTGTCAAAGAAAAAGTTTTCTGATCAAGCTAATGAATAACGAGCTACCAACATTAAGTAAACTGATAATAAGAAGGCCAAGAAAGTGAAATATACTGCATGTGATTTTCAGGAGGAAAAAACAATTAATCACTTGCTAGAATGTTTAGCATATAAGGAATAGATAAAGAAGATATGGAATCAAGATCTTGAAGGAGTTCAAATAAATTTCAGAAAGCTTTTACCTAGAAAGGAAAAAAAAAGCAGAAGAGAAAAATACTAGATTAATAGTAAATGACAATGAAAAAATGGGTGGAATACATAAGTAAACATCCAGGCTAATAGAACAGTTCTTAACAACTAGTCAGGATATGTTAAGTTTCTTTGCAGAGTTAATAAGAAACAAACTCATTCTCAAGATGGCAGATCTTAAATGCCATGATAAAAGAATTGGAAAAGAAGCAAGAAGATGGATCAAGAAGCTGCAAAGTATGACTTGTAATCAGTTCCAGAAAAAGGTTTTGAATATAAGATGTAAAAGGATAATAGAATGAAAAAGATTGCAAAAGAAGAATAAGATAAAAAGATCACCTAATCTTCCAGGTGTCAAAACTATATGACTGAAAAGAAAAACTTCAATATTGAAGGAAGGAAGATTATAAAATAAAGACCTAAAAGATATCTTATTAAGAGGGGTTAGATTTGGGATGAGATGGTTGGGTTTTGAGTAATATCAGAACTTAAAAAGTAATCTGCAGTAGTGACCTGCAGGCAATGATATTAAGAGTTGAAAAGATTTTCACCTGAACTTCTAATAGAGTGATAAATCACTTCCAAAGTTACACTTAGAATAATAATTACAAAGATGAGTAAGCTAGTTAGCATTTTTTAGCTTTAACAATTCATATTATACGTACAGTTTACAAATGTTTAATAAAGCACAAATAACTAGCTTGACAAAGGGTTAAAAAAAAAACAAATAAAAAATAGTAGATCTGCATTTTCTGAAACATATATATTATAAATACTGTATCTAATTAGTATTCCAAAAATTGGTATTATCTTTAATAATCAGAAAAAAATATATAAAGTATATGAAATTAATATAATAGATAATGAACTTACCAAATTTAGAAATATTACCCATCTAGAATTATATTAAAGCAAGTTTTAATTCATTAGAATATAGAATATTATTCAATATTTTATCAAAATAGATCTAATAGAATTTTTTAACAATTAAATAAGTATTAACTACATAACCATACAAAGATTAAGACCTTTTTAATCAGTCAATATCTCTTTATCAATATATCAAATTACATAGAAATTAGTTAGAAATAATTAATTAAACAAAATTATCACTTATATAAATTTTTCTATTTTATAGAACATATACCGTGAAAATCAAATAGAAAAGGAATTTTTAAAAAAACTCTTTCTTTTGATTCCCTTTTTCCTAAAAATTTCCTTTTTTGATAATTTTCTTGAAAAAGAGAAGCCAGTTTAATACACTTTACCCTAAAAAATCTGAGACTTAATCACAAATTACAACATTCAATTTCTTTTTCAAAAATTACTCTATCAATCAAAAGAAGTATAGATAACACAACATCATCTTAACTTTACTTTACTTTATTTTATAAGAGAAAAAAAACACATCTACAAGCTGATTTACAGTAAACTTATAAGTACCCAATATTAACTTCCCAAGCTTCTAACTAGGCCAGTATCAGTTTACGCCTTTCTAAGTACTAAAAGGAACTTTATAAACAATAGTTTTCACTGATAAATCAGAAAAAACTCAAAGTTCATAAAGCTTAGAAGAACATTAAAGGCTCTCAAGAACTAAAAAGTAGAGTATTTTAATTTTATACACATCTGTCTAAACAACAAAACAAGTTATATGAATATATATATGTCAAATATGTTAGTATCAAAAAAACATAGCAAGGTTCATCAAAGAATTTACAAACAAATGCTTCATCTTTCATAACAAAGAAGATTAACAACTATTCTATTAAATAAGTAAATCAAAATAGGAAGGATCAATAACTTACTTAAGTAAACAATATTCTAAACAAGACAATAAACAAGCAACTCCACAAATCTTGCTAAATATAAATAACCAAAAAAAGATAAACAAAATAACAAATTGACAATTTATCCTCTTTTATATATAACAAATATAACAAAAAAAAACAAAAAATTATACTAATTGCAAAAAAGAGAGAACTTTATATCCTCAATACAATAGTTAAAATAGCTGAAAAGCATGACTAGAGGAAAGAAATATGGGCTACACAAATTATTTTCAACACTTTCACTACATAAGATAAGTCCAATCAAACATTAAGACCAGTAGAATACTTGATACTTGATAGCATTCTTGTAAAATTCTAAATATAAATCCAACTATATTCATTAAAGCTGAGGTTCTTAAATAGCATATTCTATCTATGAAAACAAGATCAAAGAAAAGAAGAAGACCTTATAGTACTCTTTCTGAAAAAAAAATCAGATGCATCTTGGAACAAAATACCATCACAAATGATTTATCCCTTCATATTTCTTAAACTTTCCAAACTAAGGGCTAGTTCACAAACTCTATAATAGGAAATTCAATCTAAGATAAGAACATCTTTCTAAATAAGGATATAGAAATTTAACCAACAATAGAGATTGAAATTCTAAAGGACACCAAAATTGAAATAGTGACAAAGAACTGGAGAAAAAGAATTTGAAATAAAAAATATTGAGAAAAGAATTGAAGGAGAAAATATAATAGAACAAACCTCCTACAATACATAGAATAGATCCAAGCTATTCAGCCTAAATCCATTTTATATCACTAAAAGAGAAAAATTCAAGATTGAAATTCTTATTTCTAGAATACTAGGAGATACAGAAAAAGAATAAATAGGCTATCTCCAAGATATCTTAAGTTTATCCAAAGACATATTACTATTCAAAAAAGACTTTCTTAATAGTAATGCTGGAACAACTTTTACCTTTAAGGAAGTTGAAGATGCTTTACAATATGTAGAGAAAATCAATATAAAATAAGGAGAAAACTTTATCTTGATTCTTATACAAGTAAAAAAATGAAAAACTTTATATTCATTACTAGAAAAGAAGTTCTTCAAACAAGAGATAGAAAGAGAAGAAAACAAGACAGTGGTTACTATGCAAATTAATCGTGACTGCAACCATACTCATCAAAAAATTAAGGTCAATCTACAGAAATATAAAAAGATCTTAAGTATCCCTATTTATAATTACTCTTGCTCTTAAAGAAAAATCAAGGCATAATATATTTCAAACCAACAAAACTTAGAGGATAGATGGTTTATATATGTCAAAATAGATCTTTTAGAGCAATCTTTATCCATCATGAACTAGATGATCTCAAAGTTGATATTAATTTCAATAATTGTAATAGCCAGTTTCTATGATTGTATAAAATATAGAATACCTTTATGAGTTTCATAGAAAAAGCAAAACAATATGCAAGGGTCAAAGCTTGTTATATATCAAGAAATCTATTCACTTTAAAAAGAAGAGAATATACAGTAGTTTGTTTTGCAAAAATAGAAGATCTGCACAAGGCTTTGAGACAATATATATTCCTATATAATTACAAACTCAGCTGAAGTGCTAGAGAATACTTTGGAAAAGGAACAATACAAGGCAATAAAGGGACTAAAACTGAAAACAGTAATAATAATGAAGAAAATATCTATTTTAAAACAACATAAACCAAATTGCACTTAAGACAACTGGATCAAATTGACATTAGAAGCAATATCAAAGCAAGTTGGTACACATTATCTAAAAAAGACCCAGAAACAGAAATAATTTTTAAAAAAGGACAGATCTAGAAAAAAGAAAAAAAAGAAGAATATACAACTTTCAAAACAATAAACATATTATTGAAACAACAGAGACTCCCAAATGCTTCATCACTGATAATAATAGGGAGTCAATAAATTATTGTAATAGAAGAAAAAGTTTGTACAATAGATTTAAAAGTTCTTATCCTAAAAGTAAAAGTGATCAAGACTCTTTTTACCAGATCCTACATAACCTCAAATAATTAAATAATAGAATAAATCTAATTGAGAAGAAAACAAATAATTAAAATAGGCTAAGAAAGAGATATAAAAATGAATTTCTAAAGAAAGAGATAGAGACAAAAATCAAATGTCCCTTACTGGGAAACATTAAAATTGTAAATTAATAACTATAAAAAAACTACACACAATTGTTCTTCATTATCTAAATTATTGATTTATGGCATTTCTTGACTTTTGTCCCTATTAAAGTGAAGAACTATGAATTTTGTCTCTTAAAAAGAAACATAAGTAATTTGTGAAATTTTATATTCTAAATACTTTAGGGATCCATCATTAGAAAAATAATAAAATAATTGCTTCTAAAATTAGTATCAGTTCAATCAAAGTATATTAGAAGAAAGTTTGACCTACAAGAGAAACCAAGCTTATCCTAGAAAAAAGATACAATTCTAAAGAAAACAGTAGATATCAAAATAATCCCTCCTGATGTAACATACAATATATTACTAGACAACTTTATCAATACAATCAAAAAGAATACTAGTAATAAAATAGAAAAGGAACATACACTATATAACAAGTATATTATAGATAACTCTATATTAAATAATATTATTTCAATCGAAATATATAATGTTGAAGAAATTAATATCAGATTGGATCAACAAAAGCTATATAAATTTATATAAGAACTCAACTTAGCTATCCTAAGCATCTGTGAAACCAAGCTAACAAATAAAGCAGCAAAATTCACTTTCTCCTCACAATAAATACACAAGTTTTTTTACAGTAGCAATAATAAGAAACCCAGAGGATCTAGAATAAGACTCCTTATTAACAGAAATATTAAGAAAAAATTGAAAACTATTGAAAAAATAGAAGGCTATATAATAGAAGCCAACTTTTTATCAACAAGATATAAGCTTTGTATCTATCAAGTATATTTGCTATTAAAAAAAACTATCAGTAGACAGCTACAATAGTTTCTTTAAAACAAAATCTTAAATAAGCAGAGAAATCACTTTAAGGTTATAATTATAGGAGATTTCAATACAGTTATCAATCCAATAGCAGATTGGCCACTCACTAATAAAAGAGTACCAAGATATAGAAAAGTTGAAATAGATCTCTTCAACTTTCTAGAAGACTGGAACTATATAGATATTTTGAACTTTTGGGAAGAAAAAAACACTATCTTCACATGAATAAATAATACATTATATGATAGAATTGACTATATCTGGATACTACCAGAAATTAGTTAAAACAATATATATGAATTCAAAAATATTTCCATAGAATTATTATTAAATAGTGACCATACTTTATTACTGACAAGAATAATAACAAACAATCTGTTTAAGAATTTAGTGCAAGAGCAATGTAAAACAAAAGAAATGAAAATACCTGATCTAGTGAATTCTACAACAGAATAATAAGAGAAATTTAAATTCTGGATAGAAAACAAATTCTAAAAAACTGATCCACAACCTCTCTAGCTAATAGTGAAGAATAGTTCTCAAGAACTCAACGAAGTTTGATATGATTTTGAGTTAACAATCATCAAAAGTGCTTACAAACATTTTAAAAAGAAAAAATCTACTCTACTTCCAATATAAAGAAAAAAGCAAAACCTGAATAAAAAATTTCAAAGGAAAACTTTAAAGTCTATAGAGCAGCTAACAAGATTCACTTTCTTTTAAAGAAAATACAAGCCAACTGGAATACAAGAATCTTAACAAATATAGAAAGACTATTCAGAAATTAAGAAGGCTTGATAAATCCATCGAAGAAGAAATAGCTTCTTCCCAATTATGAGAAGAAATTTTAAAGTTGTTATTAAAGATCATTAAAATAAAGCATAGCCTCAGAATAGTATGCAAAAAGAAAGAAAGTCTCCATATAAAAAACCAAATTAAAGAAGTCTTAGAAAGTAGGTGTAAAGATCTCAAGTTCAATAAAAACAAATACTGAGCTCAATCTTGAACAACAAAAAACTAAAAATCACATTGGATCAAGTATTAATAAAGAATAAAGAAGGAATAGAATATATAGTTACTGATTCACAAACTATCAAAAACAAGGTTAAGGACCATTATAAAGAAGCTTTCAAATAAAGAAATACCAACCTTGAAAGTTTGGATCTTTTTTGAAAAAAAGAATATCAATCTAAAGAATGGATTGATCCAACATAGTATTTACTACTAATAGAGAAAATCAAAATAGAGGAGCTTGAAGCTATTTTACAATACCTCTTAAACAATAAGGCAGCCAGTTCCTCATATATCAGTTATGAAATGTTAAGTATTTAGGTATTAAAGAAAAAGGAGCCTTATACTTGTTGTTCAACAAAGTTTTAAATACTAGATGAATATCTGAGAAATGGTAAAATAGTAATATTACCAATCATCTATTAAGAATATGTAAACAATACAAAATCCTTAAATATTTAAACTTTGTTGTCTTATCAGGAGAAAGTATAGCAGAACCTATCCACCTATTAAATAGTATATATAAGAAAGCTAGAAAAAAAAAAAAAGAATCCTGGATCCTCTTTCAAGATGTTGTTAAGGCATATGATACAATATCCTTTTTTATGCTTGAAAAAGCTATAGATTAGATTTGAATTCTTACAACATTAAGAAGATCATAATAGATCTTTTCAAAGACAAAAGTTATAGCATCATTTTTTTCAATGGATTTTTTAACCCAATAGTTTCAAGAAATGGTATTGATTAAGAAGAAAAAATCTCTTTATTGTTGTGAAGAATTTTTTATAATATGCTACTATATAAAATTTAAAATAACACTAATCTGAATTATACTATGGAAGAAGAATAGTCACATAACTTTCACAAATCTGAGAAGAAGATCAAGTTCTTCTTAAAACAGGTAGTAATAGCTTACATGAATAACACAATATAAATTGTCAAATCTAAGAAAGACTTGGAAAGTATTTTGAAAAAAACAAAAAAGTTTTATATAGCAAATGCCTCCTAAATTAATACAACAAAGTCAGTTCTTCTTACTATTAATCAAAATCATCAAGACCTTGAAAGGGTTCAAGCTGGGGCAAAGGATATTGTGATTAAAAAAATTGATAAAAAGGATTAGATCAGTTTTCTTAGTATCTAATTGGAACCAAAACAAAAAAGTTAGAATATGATCAATCTAATAAAATTAGAAATAAGAGTGATAGTTCAGGCAATATCTAAGAAGAAGTTGACAGAAAATATGCTCATTATATTATTAATAGAGTGATGATCTCCAGAATATAGAATACAATATACGTACCTTAATAAGAAGACATGTATTAAACTTATAGCCATATTTAGAAAGGTTTTCAAGAATAAAGCACTAATCTGTGAAACAATACTGAACAGTTGTATCTATAACAAAGAAATATATATTCTTAAAAGTATTTGGGAAATATAGTTGAAAAGCTATATATTAATACCATTCTATCAACTTAATAATAGTGAAACCTCTGGCATAACAACTATAATCTAATTGAAACAAAGTCAGATCAAAGATTGAAAACCTAGAAATATTTTTGATAATTCTATAGACTCACACAAGCTGATCAAAGGTAATTTGATAGCTATATTATTGGTTCTGGTCAAAAATCTATAGATTATATTTTAAAGTTGAAGATAGGAAAAAAACTTTAATTATCAGGAGGTATCCTATCTATCAAATCAATTTTATAAAATAATAAAGAATATGAGAAAGTCATTTCATTATTATACAAGTATAAAATTATGATTTTGAATCAAATTATCAATACAATCATAATGATACTCAAGAAATGGAAAACAATCCAGATTCTTTTTAGTAAGTACAAAGGACCAGTTCACTATTAATACAAAAAGATCCATAAAAAGATGATAGAGAATCAAAATCACTTAAGAAAATTATTATATGAACTAGATTGGACAGACTATAATATGCAAACTAAAACATTTCCAGTATATCCAGATATAAAAAAAATATACTGGGCAGTTCACTCCAGCTTTTTAACTAATATATTAAGAAATATATTATTTTTAAACAACAAAATCCAGTTTACTTCATATTAGGCATCATATGATTCTATTAAAAACTATACCCTCTTCAATTAGATAAATTATCTTAAGCATTAGAAGTAGTTCCATTACAAATTTACCTCTTTCTATAACTAAATAGATATAAAAATCCAAGAAAGGGAAAACAAGTTTTCCTATTAGACAATTCTATGAACTGACAAATAACTACAAGACAATAGATATCAACTTCACTTATTTTCAAATTTGTAGAAGTGAAAACCCAAGTAGAAAACTGGGAAGCTATACTAATAAGACAAGCCATTCAATCAAATACTATACAGTAAATATATAGAGGAACTTATAGATATCCTGCAATACAATAGAAGGAGTATGGATAATCAGTTTACTTTTTACATAGATGGTTCTTATAAAAAATAGACAAAAATGATAAACTTGAAATAGGTTTTGCTTGAGTTCTAATAAAGAATAGTAAGGTTGAAAAAAGGGGCATCAACATGACCATTAGCAATTAGAATCGAAATATTGACCATTCTTATTTCACTATTTATTACTCCTCAAAATACAATAGTATCAATCTTTATTGATTGTAATATTGCAGTTAAGATATGGAAGTCTATCAGTCCACAAACAGAAATATCAATAAGGAGATAGACAAAGACTATCAACTGACCAATATAGATAAAATTAAGGATCTAGTGAAAAAGAAAGATCTTACTTTGGAAATTACAAAGGTCAAGGCTTATGGTATCAACAAGTTCAATAATTAGATAGATTTACTTGCTAAACAAGCTAGACACAAGAATCTAATAATCAGAAATCAACTACTAAAGTTAGGAAAAGTCATTACAATAGTTATATAAAGCAAATATATAATAGCAATCAGTATTAAAGAATTTGTTAAAACATTTAATAGGAAAAGAATCAAGAAAGACTGGATAGCACAGAAAAGGATCCAAGAGTTGTGAATCTAAAAAGATAAAATCATAGATTGGTTAACCTTCTGGAATCAATTCAATTTATCCAACACCTTTAGTATTTCTTTCAAAGCTAATAAAGATAAAAGCTTTTTAATTAATATAATCCATAATAAACTTTCAGTACTATAAATAATCAAGAAAGGGGAACCAGATATTTATACTATAATAACTTGCCCAGTATGTGAACTTTAAAAAGAGACATTAGAACACCTTTTTAAATATTCAGCTATTAAAGAAGCTAGAGAAGATATATGGCAGAAAGCAAAAGAGAAAATCAATTAATATATTTATAAAGAAATTAAATATAAGAAAGAAGTTTACTTTACAATTGATAATTGAACAAGTAGATAGCTAAACAAAATCCAGCAATTTGATAAAAGCCTTTTCAATACTATTTGTGAATATATAGAAGACAACAAAACTATCTTCTTGAAGAATTACCTCAAAGTACAACGTAAAATTCTCTCAGCATTCATATAAAGTATAATCAATAAGCTTTGTCATAAAATAAGAAAAAACTTCAAGAATAATATCTGAAACAGCTGCTTACTAAAGTAATAGAGTAGAAAAAGAAGTAAAATATTATTGAAAAGAATAAAAGATCTAAAAGACCTGGATATGGATCCAATGCATAAACTACACAAGAACAGAAAGAACTTTCAATATTCTTAGATAATCTGGAAAAGGAAACTTTTGAAAGAAAGGAGAGAAAGAAGTATATGAAATCATTAAGGATTGGTTTTATTATGGTACTAAATGACTTGGTTTTAACTGCAGACAGAATTTAGAATGATCCATAATTTATTTATTTTTTTTTTTTTTGAAACAGCAACTCAGCTTTGTTTTATTAAAGTTTCAAGTCAGGGCAAATAAATGTAGATATAAGAAATAGTTATTAATAAATTCTTTTAGAATTGTCTGTAAGAGTTAAAATTTTACACTACTACTGTCACTTTTATTCTATAAGCTGGTTACTCTTCAAGGGCTTCATCAGTTAAGGGCATATTGCCTATTTTTTAGCTACTTTTAGTATCTCCATATTGTGAAATTCTAACTGCTCCAATTTATGGAATGGCTTGTTGTTGTGGTAAATTACTTAGATTAATCTAATTCACATATCAAGAAAAAAGATTTGTCGATCCTCCTAAATTCCTCCTAATGAATATGCTCAGGTGAGACATATCATCTCAAAAAGAAAAATTTGATCTCCTTATATTTCACCTGCCATAGAATCCAACTTTAATATGGGATCTTGTTTCGAATCTTTATTTATTTAATAGAGCTGAAGAAGAAATCTATTTAGTGATCAGGGGTAGGTAACTACAACCATAAAATCTAATTATAGTATTTTGTAACCTTTATTATGGTCAGATGAACTCTTTCTTGAAGGAACCAATAATGTAAGTGAAAAGATGTTTTATATCTACCCACATTCAGACTAATGATCTCAGGTTCTTATAGAGCTAAGGAAATGTATTCAGACATGTAAGGTTTTTAATAGGAGCTTGTTTACATTCTTTTACTAATGTGAGCTCTATCTGTCCAATCACGATATAAGAAATTTTGTGCTACTCAAAATTCAGGATCAAACTGAGATAGCCAAAATTTTTCAGAAAAAAACTATGAACAAGCACTATGAGAAGTTAGACCAATAACAAGAGAGTGAGTAAGTTTTCTCTTATTATTTACAGACTTCTGTGATATTTTTCTATAGTGTGAGATAATGGCATATTAGTTCTTCTTCCTTTTAGAACTTTCTTGCCATTGGTAAAAAAGGTTTTTTCTTGACCTTTTATGGTTACTAGAGATCAAGTTTTGTTTGAAGAGGATAGTAAGCAAGAGGATAAGGAGTAGTTAATAACTCTTAAAATTTCTTAAAGTTGGCTTAAGGAGAGTAATAAGACTTTATTAGCTTAGAAGTATAAAAACTTCTTGCAAACATCTTTTTTGTGTGTAGTTAAAGTATTAGTGAAAAGAGTTTTTGATTTATAATAATCTACAATAATGATCTGTGAGTAATGTTTTTATTAATTAGAGGATTTATTTAAATTAGTAAAAGAGTGAAATATCATTTCCTAAGTTGTATCTAGAGAAATATTTAAAAAAAAAAAACTCTTTCCCACAGATCCTTTTTTTCTTAAAATTTTTCTTTTTAGCAATTTTGGAAAATAAGAAGAAAAGTATATGGAAAGATGAGTTTTCCTAGAGACCGCAGAAACCTATATACCCAGAGCAAATCCAACTATAATGAAAATATCTTGTGAAAGGTAATACAAGACTGCTATGCAAAGAAACCCATACAGAGACAACAAAGTCTAATCCAAAAAACAAAGGAAAATAAAAAGAAACTTCTTTAGAAAATGCCAAAAACAAACAATCAAGGAACCTGAACACAAGCCAGCCTGCAATCTCTGGTACAGAAACCATCAGAGAAAAGAAAACCAATCAAAAACAATTAACTTGGAGTGATGAAGTGGAAGAAACAATCACATAAGATACACAAACTGACATAAGCACTAAAGATAGAAATATTCAAGAAAACGAACAAAGTAGAGACTCTTTTGTCACTTTCACAGCAGCAAGAATAGATGATTCAGATATAGAAATGGAGGAACCAGGCACCAGCAGCCTGACAAGATCTGAATTCAATAGGTAATGGCAGGAAGTCTCCCATAGAAATGTATCAATCAACAGAGTAAGTAAACCCAAACCAAAATCACCTATTGATCCAACAATAAAATTTAGCAGGAAAAGAGTCAAAACAGGTATTAAAGCATCAGAAATCCCAGGGAGAACTATCAATCAAAAGACAGCACATATTATAAAAAGCTTAAACACACTCGCTAGCCTTCTCTCTACCTGCAGCGAAGAAAAGGAGAAGAAGAACACATCATTGCTATTTTCAGTGATCACCATACTGCACAAGAAGTATACAATACTATCTTACTTGAAATGGATAGGGCTTATCTTGAACACATGGCTTTCACATCCCCTAGACCAAATAAGGAAAACAGTATCAAGGTATGGGACATTTCTCTGGATACAAAATGCATAGAGGTACAACAGACCTTTGTCAAATTTAAAGAGATCACAAATATCGACATGTCTACACAACAAATGTGGCAATCAGCAGTTATCACCTATGCAAACAAACAAGTCAAGGAAGATCTAGTTACCAAATGGAGTATTTTGCTATGATCAAACTCAGTCAGAATTTTTGACGTACAATGGGACATGGATCAAATGAAGGCACGTGGAAATATTGCAGCCAAGTTAACGAACTTTCTACCCAATACCACTGCCTTCGACCTAAGACTAATATGTGAACAAACTGGAGCCAAGATATGCTACATTCCATGGTATATATCATACAGATACAAGCGGTTCGCAATTATTGGTTTCATGAACCAAGAGGACCTGGAAGCAGCAACAACACAGAATATTCTCCTTGGAGAAACTCAAGCAGAATAGAAACCAATCGACACAAAACTTTGCACTATATATGGAAGTGTAACATATTTAATTACTCAATGCCTAATCAAAGAAAGAAGAACACAATGGAACCAGTACATTACTGAACAAGCCAACAGATTCGGCAAACTGTACAACAGATTCGGCAAACTGTACAACAGATTCAGGCCAACATGTACTGAAAATATAAGGAGAAGGGCAACCACGCACAACAACTAGAGAAAGGTTAGGCCAGGCTCCTATGCAGTAGCAGCAAGGCTATACAAAGAAGTGGAGACACATTCTCATTCTCTTCAAACAACCATGATAGAAGTACTTCACATTCTCAAGACAATAAGATAAGAATTTCAAGAGATAAAAGAAAACATAGCCAATCTAAAGAAATGTATAGTTAACTTAGAAACATACGATGAAGACTACACAAAACAAATAGATGAAGACACCTCTCCTCTTGATATAGAAGAAAGTTAAGTAATAGACACAGCACTCAAAAATAGTATCCAAGACATCTGTACCCAACAATAATGCATTTAGTCATCCATGCAAAAATTGGACAAATACATGGACCAAATATACAACACTATACTAAACTCCATATTAGGCAGCACACCCTCATCCCTATACAGACAATAATGGGTAATGATCAGAGCACTATACCCACAGAAGAACCAAGCAACTCCAGAAACAATCAAAGAACAAACTCTTACAATACATCAAAACAACAAATGGAAGAAACAGATCATCTAACAACAAATTCAAACCAGAATCCAAATATAAACAATGTAACAACTGGCACAATACCCACACAACACATAGAGAATACAAACAAATATGGAAAGTTGCAACATTCAACATTTAAGGCCTAGTAGAGATACACAAATATGAGAAATGGTTCAATTTCTGCGACATAGCAAACTGGGATATCATAATTACCATAGAGACAAATGAGTCATATCAATAATCAAAACATTGGCAACACAAGAAATTCCAAACTATATGGATCCACAAAAAAGCACAAACCAGCAGGCAAGGTCTAAATATAATGATCAATAAAGACATTGCATATAGAATCTATAATTACAAAACACTTGCAGGTAGACTTATTGCAGCTGACCTGGCCTTTTCACACAAAGAAAAATGAGAATAATTGGAGTTTACTTTTCCATACAAGACATGGAAGGAGAAAAGCAAAGGGTACTCAACACCCTAAGCAAATGGATCAAAGAAGCAACAGAAAAAGGATGGCATCTTCTGGTAGCAGGGGATATGAATGGAGTTTCCAACCCAGCAATTGATAAACACATCAGCATAAAGATAATCAAAAAACACAGTCCTTCTGGAAAACAAATACAAATCCTCTTGAACAACAATTTGAAAGACATATATAGAACACATAACCACACAAATAAAGAATATACCTGAAGTAGAGGAGGAAGCAGTAGTAGAATCGATCAAATTTAGATGAGCCCACAGGCAACATGACAATCAAAAATAGCCACCATCCAAGATCTTACTGTATCAACAATTCTAAGTGACCATGTTACAATAATAGCAGAAATAGAAGTATAGAACCTTAATACTCCAAAACAAACAACCTATTATAAACACAACCATAGATACAACTGGCAACTCGCCACAATCCAACAGTGGAAAAAGTTCAGCAAATATAAAAAATACAACATATAAACAGAATGCATAAGTAATCAACTTCTGAACCATCGATGAAATCAATTCAACAATGCTATTTAGAAAGTAGCCAAAAAATACATTTCAAAAAAGAAATCACATTGAAGGAAAAGATACCAAGTCAAAAACATAGAAGAAGCACCACTTATAATACAGCTATAGAATTTTCTCATACAAATAAGGCAACAATTAAAAGATAGAGAAGAAGAAAAAATATATCAATCGCTTCAAATCCCAGTGAGCATACAAAAATCAGTTTCAGATTTGATGTACACACTTGAAAAATTAGAATTTGAATAACCCAATATACACCTAGAAAAATGATTAAAGTTATTCAAGGCAACATAAAGGTACACAAAACAGTTGCAAAGGTCATCTCCCATAGAAGACAGCTCATCGCAATAAGGAAAAGAATCCAGATAAGACAAGAGCGGTATAACAACAACAAGCGTGCCATGATCAACAGTATTCTGGAAAGACCTAGAAGGCAAATACAACTAGACAAACTTATCATCTAACAAGGAGAAGATATGCAGATGGTCACAGAACCAGCAGAAATCAAAACCAAAGTAAAGGAATACTTTTACAATTGGATACCACATAGAAATACCCAAAATTTAGAATAACATCCTAGGTGGCAGACCGAATATAGATCAAACCCCACATTAAGCAGTATCACTATAAAGGAATGTTAGAAGAGATTACAACAGAAGAACTCGTGCAAGTAATCAGACAATGTAATTCAAAGTCAGCCCCAGGCCCCAATCAGATACTATATCTAGTATACAAATATTTAAAGAATAAAGCAAGAGAAGAACTTAGAGCGATTTTCAACATGATTATCCAACAAAATAACACACCTAGAGAATGGAGCAGGGAACATATTTATCCTATACCTAAGCCTAAGAACTGGGCATACAACCTGGACATCACTAGACCCATTATACTACTTGGATGTAGGAAGAAAAATATTTACCAAAATTATTATAGACAGACTAGCCAAGTGTCTGACTCACAAAGAAATACTATTTGAATTTAACTGGGCTGCACATTCAGATAGCAGTATCCAAGATTCTATTTATATAATCAGCAGCATTATCAAACATGCAAAAGAAACTAAATAACAAGCCTGGATCTTGAGTCAAGATATGTCAAAAGTATATGACTCTATCAATTTAAAGATGTTACAGTTGGCCCTGCAAAGGATCAAGGTACCAGACACAATAGTCACAATTCTGCTCAGCATATTTCAAGACTGTCAAAATACAGTTATAATATGCCATGGCCTAACAGATAAATATCAAGTAAGAGATGGAATAAATCAAGGAGACACAATATCTTCATTATTGTAGTGCATCTTCTACGACCCACTACTAGCCATGATCCGTCAACAACATAAAGACTACACAATAAGCTCCAAAGCATGCATAGAATTCAAAACAGGATGGAAGAAAAGGATCATCAACATAGTAGTCAACACATACATGGATAACACAACATGGACAACAGACAATAGAATAGACTTGCAAAGAATCATTCATACAACAGAAGAATTCTATCACATTAGTGATATCAAAATCAATCCCAGTAAGTCACAACTGATTATCATCAATAGTACAAAGGAAGACCTGAAAAGAGGAGTAATAAGAAATAACCAAAAAATATAAAATGCCCTCCTAATACACCAGTTAGAATCCTAGGAATCTGGTATGACAGCTCAGGATGCAAAGACTATCAGAAACACCTAACAAAACAGAAGGTCACCAGTACACACACATTAATTGAAATAAAAAAGATTACTGACAAACAAGTGCAATACATAATCAATAATTTACTAATGCCTAGCATAGAATATCTATGCAATGACATAGTCTTAACTAGACAAACTTATAATTAGATAATGAGCAAATTGGCAACAATATTCAAACATAAAATAGGATTCACCAACACAATACCCAACAGTATGCTCTACAATAAACATGAATATAATATAATGCACATATGGGATAGACAAGTACAACTACATGCCAACAATTGGTGCACAAGAGTAAATCAAAACAACATTACAGGAAACATAACACGCCATTGACTACAATCAACACAGAATATGTTCTGATCAATCAAAGAAATATATAATCACATACAAGCTCATATTTTTGAACCAGGAAGAAACCTCACACATGACATAATCTGGATGCTCAGAAGACATGGTTTCACATTCCATAAAATTCAAGGAGGCATCTTTCAGACCATAAAAATGATAGACACCATTATCAAAGAAATAATTGATCCAGAGCTTTATAGAAGGATTTGCCTCAACTTAAAGAAATACAATATCCTCTTTACAGGACAACTTCTCAATAGTAAGAGAGAGAAGATGATACATTGGTGACAAATTATAAGAATCCATCAAAAATCAGTATTAGGTCCTACCTCTTCTTGGTTTTTTATACTACAACACAACCTGCAGACATGAATGACTGATAAACAACAAGGACAAATCAACTGCTTCCAACAATGTATATCAACAACAGATACACAAACAGCAAAACCATATTGAATAACAATGGAAAAGAATACAGAACTAATCATTAATAGGAAACAAAGGAAGGTAGATAACAACTCAACAATATATAGGCACTATACACAAGTACTTGGTGAATCCCCTCTAAATGAATATATAGGATGTAACATAAACTAACAGTCCCAATCAAATGCCACATGTACTTTTATAGCTAGCAAACAATATACAGTAACAATTTCAGTACAGCATAGTAAAATCTCAACATGACCTAATATCCTGAAAGAAGAAAATAGGCTCAGAAGTAAAGTCTAACCAAATTCACTTTCAACCATGCTCACAGAACTAGAACACAGATCAATAAACTACAATGTAGATGTGCAAATACCCATAGAAAATATGCCATCAGAACAGATCAGGAAAACACTAGCCATGACATCTCTTGTCTTAAATGAATTAACTACAATCACAAAACAAATATAAAATGAAATTAACTTTGAAATATATACAGATGGATCCATGACACACTATTCCAACCAATTCTACATGGGCTTTGGATAGATAATAATAATTAGGAATAATCAAGAACCCAAATTCCAAGAACAAATAGAAAACTTCCCCTCATTGACAGGAGCAGAATTGATAGCTATCTTAACAGCAATCAGTATACTACCCATATATAGCAGAGCCAATATCCATACAAACAGCCAGGCAGCAATAAACAATATACAAAAAGTGATGGGAACAAATTATATACATAACCTGAGAAAACAGAAAAACCTGGGGATTCTCCAACCACTCAAGGATATAATTCTAGGAAACTACCTGAAAATTGATCTTATCAAAGTCAAGGTCCACATAGGCAACAAATACAATGAACAAGCAGACAAATTAGTAGCAATAGACACATATCATGGTATGGTACCAGGGTGTAGAACAATCAGCATTCATCCCACAAGAAATCCACAATTCATGTTACTTTCCCAATGGGACAACAATACACTTGAAGTCCCTATCAAAACTATGGTCAAAGAACTGACAAAGGCAATACACATAGCCAGATGAAGACTATTGAACAGAACAAGAATTGAGTTTAGTAACCGAATTATCAAATACATACATTGGCTTACAACAATGTCCAATTTGCAACCAACCAAAATAAGTGAACAAAAAACCAATAGAAAAGACCAACAACAAAGGAAATTTAATCTATGCCTCTGGAACGAAGAACTTCCAACAAAAACCAAACTTTACCAAAGACTTTCGAACTTGTATAGAGATGACAAATGCATAACTTGCAGATCTAAAGAAACAAACACACATCCATTAATGTGTCAAGGTCAATGACAAAAAACAGAAGAATACATAAGAAACACAATTATCAACAAAGCCAAACAATACAGTGAGATAAAGGACACAGAAATACAGATCAACAATTATCTAAGAAACAACTCCCTGAAATATACTGAATATCTCAAATGTACCATCAAAGAGTCATACTCAAAGAAGCATACAACCTAATAACCAGATGTGTATTAAATAAACAACAAAAGAAAAAATATATAAAAGAAATCAGACAAGAAATTAGTGAATACCTTTACAGCATCTGGACTCAAAGATGTAAGGAATTTCAAGAATGGAAAAAACTACAAAACATCACATGAAAAATTGAAAGAATAGCTAGATATAATACCCTACAGAAAAGTATATAGCTCAGCACAACGGAAAAACACATAAAAGGTCAATATATAGACCTGATAAATAAGTATATAGAACAATACATAAAGAATATTATATACCTCTCCCACATATTTACAATTTTATATAGCACTAGTCCAGCCTTGGCTGGTTAGCTCCCACTAGGGTGGCAACAGGTCGTGAGGTAAGCCTTTCTCTATCAAACTAGTTTGGTTAATATAGATAGTTTTAGCATAAATAATATATATATCTCTACTTAATCCAAATAAATTTAGGTTGAGCCAACATTTAAAAAAAAAAAAATCTAGAGAAATAGTTTTTTGATAATGTGTGAGTTAGTATATAAAAGTCAAAATATCTTGTAAATATCTTTGTATATACTGTATACCATAAAGACATGCTATACTAACCTGACTATAAGTTTAATAAAAAAAAACAATAATAATTATTCTTGATATTCTTAAATAAAAAAATTTTTTTTTTTTAAACGTTGGCTCAGCCTTGTTTTATTTATATATTTGCAGCAAAATTACATAGGAGGACTACTCTAGAATTTACTACCTGTTTTCTATCAAATAAAACTCAATAGAGGATTTCCTTTGCGGGAGTACTCACCTTGCAGCTTGTTGCCACCCCTATTAAGGGGGCTAACCTGCCAAGATTGGACTAGTGCTAAAATAAATTTCAAAATAAACAAGTTATCTACAATATTTGTGAGCCACTGGTCCATAAAGCTATTGATCTGACTGATGTATTGATCTTTTATGTGTATTTCTCTCATGCTGAAAGATGGGTCTTTCTTTTTGAACTCGTATCGTGCTTGTTTCTCTTTCTTTTTTGTGATACCCATGGTGACCTTCCATTTTTGAAATGTTTCGCATCTTTCTGTCCAAGTTTTGTATAGGAAGTTGATTATATCGGTGTGTATTTGAGTAAGGCAAATCTTTCTGTTCAGTCTGTCTGGGATAGCAGCTTGAATATGAAGGACCAGTTCTTTGAAGAAGGCCCCTCTGATGCTTGCTACTAAGTATTCTTTATATTTTTAGTTCGTTTTGCTTGTAAATTTGTTTTCAAAATTTTTTCCCTCTTCTTGTGTTGTGTGGCTTTTGACGTGAGTGATCACAGTATTGATTAAGAATTCTTCAGTTTTAGATCTGAACTGGTTACAGATAAAGGGGTGTGTACTGGCCACATCTTTTATTAATATATATGCTGTACAGATTTCGTGAATACATCGGGCCTTTCCCCGGAGTCATAATTGAGGGATCTGTACAAACCCCTTATTACATATTTGTCAACAAGTAATTATACATTTTTAAAGTAAACCTATCTATATGAGTAGCTATATCTATTCTACTTCTATATATAACTACTACCTATTTGGAAAGATGTGCGATTCCTTCTTAATTTTTTCCAGAACAATTTTATTTTATATTAAGAGTAGTCTGATTATCAGGCCATCGAATTTTCTTTATTCTGGACTTTTCAGATTTCTTAGTCCTTCAGAGTGGTTCACAGATTTCTCCTCCCACCAAGGCCTCTCGATAGTCAAGTCTGTAAAACCCGGCACAGCCACATACTTGAATTCTTGAACAGATGCCTCAACACCAAGGCAAGGAACCGGGGTTTTTTTCAGTTGATTTATCATTTCTTCCTTCAGCGGTATGCTACCAGTTCAATATCTACTCTTTTTATTACCAGTTCTTTTTCAGTAATATGGTTGTGTCAGGATAATCCTATCCGATTTCGGACATTCAACCATATCACAATCTTTATATAGACTGTCTTGTGATCACATCAGAAATTCCATTTGACCGATAATCAGAGCTATATTCAGAAGCCTCGGTTAGTTTATAGTTACACCAATGGGATAGATCTACCAGCATCAGGAGTTGTCCTCTGGAGGATTTGATCTAGTGACCTTGTGATATGACCTACGGAATGCTAACCACTGCATTACAGATCCGTAGGTCATTCTTAAATAAAAAATTGTTATTAAAAATTTTAATAGTTCATATAAAATTATTTAGTAGAATATATTGATATCTTTTTTTGTTTACTATATTAATTTGAGTTGGAAAATATTTCTTGTAACTAAATATAGTTAATTTTGATATAAATATTTTAATAGTTATTTCTAACTATTGAATTAATAGTAAATTTTTCTTATTTTATTTTATTTTTTTTTTTTCACAGCTGGTGAAGTTATGCCATATAGTTTTTATTTAATCATGGATACTCTTTTTATGTATGCAAATTTAATTGCGAGAAAATACACTTATGATAGTGAAAAAATTAATGACTTAATATCTTTCAAACCCTGTGACTTGCTGCAGTTCACCCAAGAAATAAATGTTAGTATATTATAACTCCACTAACACTGATATTTATGTAAAAAAGTGAGTTAAAATGAAAATCATTTGTAAGATGCTTTTCATGTTTTTGTTAGTAAGCTCTATATACAATTGGTTGGATCCTAGGATCTGATTCCCTGTTCCCTACTTTGCTCGCTTTCTAGTTTTTTCTCATTCTTTTTGTTTTTGTTTCACTTCATCTTTTTAGAGATTCTTTGTGATTTTTTCTATTCTATCATCAGTGTGCATCTCAGTTTCCACACTTTTTTTTTTCCTTCCAGAAGTGTATTGTGGCCACATGTATTGCAGTTTTTGTGACCTTTGCATCTTCCACAATTTCTTCTACTACTTTTATCATTTGGTGCATAATTGCTTCTTTTATTATGTCCATTCTATCTTGCATATCCTATCTGAGTATCTTGCATGTAACGATGGTTCAAGAAGTCATCTCCATTTATTTTGTATTTGTTCTATTTGTTTATTACCTTCTGCTCTTGCTGAACATTCTTTTGTGAGAAAGTTCATATATTTTTCCTTTAGTCTTGTTTCGTTAGGTCACATGTGAAGGAGTGAATGTCCCTCTCTTCCTGTCTTTTGCAGACTATACAAGTTGGGCTCTTGTATAAATATGGCCTTCAGGTATTCAAGTTTGCCATTGTTGGATATTCATCTAGCCATGTTTTCTATCTGAAGGTTCTATCGCTATGGTTCTTGCGATCAGTCTGAAGCGATATTATTTTAGATAGTATCAGTGTCTACATGGTCATGTTCCAGTCTACTTCTTTGGCCTTCTGTCCAGATAGCTATTTATGGCTACGTCTTAATGTTCTCCACTTGCTGGCCTATTTAGTTTTAAGGATTGTTTTCTCTACTATCTTGAAAGGAAGGTCAATAAAGGACTGGTTCCATCTTAATGTTGTTATTGCACTGGTAGTGTTCTGCTCCTAGATTTTAATTCTGTCTTTAGGCTTGTCTACTATTATAGTTGCTGCCAGTTTATTTGCTAGATCATTACCTGGATTATCAGAGTGGCCCTTGATCTTGATTCATACTACTGTAATGTTTTGTAATGAGATTAATTCCTATATTGTATTAACTAGATACTTGTTCAGAGTTTTTGATGCTTGGTTCCTTTTTCCTTGCTTTGTCCTGCTCTTTTTTATTGCATTGATTGCACTTTGGCTATCTATAAGGATATTTATTCTCTTGTTTGCATTTATTGTGCTGATCGCTATAAGTATTGCTGTCAACTCTGCCTGTATTGATGATGCTGTGTCCTATGTTTCTACTTGGAACCTGGTGATTTCTATACCCTCTTTTATTTGGATTATTCATTCTATTTCCATTCTACTGTCCACCTTTCATTACATATAGGAACCGTCTATGTATATTTGAAGATTGTTGTGTGAAGCTGTTTTTTGTGCTACTTGTTGTAGTCTCCTGATTATTCTTTCCGGTACTTCGAGCTTTTTTTCAATCAATATCTTTGTGACAGATATTGGATCTAGATATATTGTGGATGGCAGAGTGTCTGGTATTTGTATTCTGATTTTTTCCAGGGCACACTCTATGCCTTGAGAAGAAGACTGAAGTCTGTTAATGTATGACTGTCCTATTCTCTTCTCTTGTGGCTTGGAGATACATCCCTTTGTACTTTTTTTTTTACTTTTATATTAATCAATTGTCACTATTCTTGGTCTTTGTATTGATTTCTGTATTCTGGGATGTTAAAAAAATAGCCTTTATATTTACAAAGCAGTGATTTTTATTTCTCTCTGGTTATGTGATTAACCAAGATCATTCAGTCATTTGGTGCTTTTTTCTTTCTCGTTAAGATTGTGTTCTTGTTCTTGTTCTTCTTAGTTGCCATTTACTTAATAGTTGATTGTCTCTAGTATAAAAGTACTGGTATGTTTGACTGGTGTCAACCTATCCAATAACCTCCAAATCAGATAGCTAGATGGGACAACTATAGCAGTAATCCACTTTAAGTTGAGGGAGAATATCTCGGTTATGATATATTAAAATTGATAATTCAAGGATAGTAGAGGTTATACAAACACGTTGAAAGAGGCTTTGGATGATTTGGTTTAATTAGAAGATTTATTAGAAATATATAATGTCAAGGATAAGAGAATTCAGTAGATAAAACCTTGGGTCAACTGCTTTGGACAGCTGGTCTTTATATATATAATTGAATATTAATTATTTGGTGACTAAAGTGACCAAAGTGACCAAATCTGCCAGATTTTCCAAATTAGGCCAATATGCCAGATCTGCTCACTTGGGTAACCTGCTAGCTAAATATAGATAAGATATGAAAATTAAATAATAAAATTAACTAATGTGCGCTACATCAATCATTATTTTGCCCTATTGATTGGATCTATCCTATGAATCAATGAGACACACCTTGTATCACATATGTCACATGATCTAAAAATAGAACTACAGTAATACAATAGACAAAAACTATAAATAATAATTAAAGGAAAATATAACTAATAATTAAGGTTAACACTGAAAACTGTTTGCGTTTGGACTGCTTTCCTTGACTCTGTCTTCCTCAGTTGACTCTTCATTGTTGTCTGTGTCTTTGAAATTGTTGTTCTTGACTAGCTCTCTCAGGTCTCTGTATTATAGTGGCATTTTGTCTTGCTTGCTAAGTCTAATCCTTATTTGTTGCCAAGAGAGAAATCTTGTTTTACTGTTATTAAGCAACTGATCGTGGAAGAGGATTCCTCTATGCCTGAGTGCATTTCTGTGCCTGTCATACCATTCCTTTGAAACCATATCTTTGATTGCCATGCCTTCCTTCTTGACCAGTTTTCCAAACCATGCATGTTCCATTGGGGCAAAAGTAATTCCTAGAAGTTTCAACATATTTAAAATATCATTTGTCAAGTTTTTCCTTCTTCTGGTTCAAAAGGTAAGCTTATCTATTAGGATTAAAGTGTTGAACCAGTACTTATTCTGAATATGATGAAGTCTGGTATATGTGATGATTCTACTGAGGTTGTGGCTGTTAAGTCTATTGGATAAGTTTTTCCCATGCATAAGAATTTGTCTGTTCCAAAGATTGAAAATTTTATATCCAAAATTTATGTAGATGATACAGTTAAGTATCATTGTTGATAGTCCAGCTTTGTGTTTGAAAATTTTGTTGATTTTGTTGCTTATTTTTTTATATTCTTTTTCTGATAAGACTAGGTCATTTAACAAGTATTCTTTGTTGGGAAGAGAGCATGGTTGATTATATATCTTATTTGTTTGTCTGTAATTTTCTTTCATGCTGGAGTTCTTGTTGTGGTTTCTACTTTTTCTTTAATGATGTTCTTTTGGTATGTCTTCTTCCCATCTTTTAATATCCATACCCCCAGAATTCTTATCACTTCATGATACTGCAGAGGGAAAATCCGTGTTTCGTTTAGTTTCACATTCTCCTTTCTTGACTTTCTGTTTACATTCATACATATCAGTAATGATTTCTTGCTATTGATTTCAATGTCATTTATCTTAAAGAATTCTGCTGTTTTATTAAAAATTGCCTGTATGCCCTCTTGACTGTTTGCAAACTATGTAGTATCATCTATGTAGATTGTTACTGTGACTTCAGTTTTTCTTATCCTCCTACTAGTCATCTCTTTTATGGTTGGAGGTAGTGTTTACAATTTTGATCTAAATTCAATTGATCCGTAAATTGTATACGAATCGGATCAGATCAAATTTCAAAATTTTCAATCCAATCGGATTTGGATCAGATCGAATTTTAAATTTACAAAATTATCAGATTCAAATCAGATTCGGAGCAAATCCAATCGGATTCAAATTGGATTTGGATCAAACCCAATATAATTCAAATCAGATTTGTACCAGTCTATCAGTCCATATAAATTGTTATATAACTATTTAATTTCATTTAAATGAACTATCTAGGAAATTAAAATCGACTATCTAGGAAATTAAAATAGTTTTTTTTTTTAAAAAAACAATATAAAAGGCAATCTAAAAAAATTCATTACTTTGTACTTCTTGATAATTTTTTAATATTTTTTTGGGATATTATAGTTTTGCGCTTAATTACTTTTATCGTATCCTTTGCTTTGCTAATTTATTTCTTTTAAAAATGGAATTTGAAAACTCATTTGATAGCATAAAAATTGCATACAATAAAAGTAGCAGTTTAACTAGCCATGACAATATCGATATTGAAAATGCTAATACAAGAAATCCATCAGAATCGGCTTCAGTTACCTCAACAATTTCTAGAAATAAAGTATGGAAACACTTTACAAGAAGTGCAAGTTTTAAAGAGGACAGAAAGGCTACTTGTAAATATTGCAGAATGATATATACTTATAGTGGAAGCAGTATTTCTAATCTAATGAAACATCTTGAAAAAACTTATCTGACAAAATTAAATATAATAATTAGCAATATTGAAATTATTAATTTTTTTAAAATGAAGGTAATTTCAAATAATTTTTAAATTTTTAAAAAAAATACCATTAATTTTTTGTATTTATATATAGTGGACATATGACTCAACAAAAATGAAAAAAAAAACTTGTTCAATGGATAGTTATCAACTGGCAATCTTTTACAATTGTCCAAGAACCAGCTTTCCTTGCTTTTATACAAACATTAGTACCAGATACAAAAATATCATCAGCTACTTTTATTAAGACCTGTATAATGGACTTTTATTTAAATGATCAAGAAAAAATTCTAAAGATGTTGCAAGAAATAGAAAGCCAAATTTCATTTACACTTGATATTTGGATATCAGTTTCAATAAAAGTATTTTTAGGCATAACTGCTTATTTTATCGATAAATATTGAAGAATGCAAAGTATAATAATAGACTTTATATAGTTGTGGGATATCCATTCAAGTGAAAGTATTAAAGAAGCATTTTTATTATGTTTAAAGAAATTTATAATTCAGACAAAGGTAAATTTATGTATATATTTAAAATAAATATAATATATGACTAAAACAGTTTATAAAAAATTTTTTATCACTCTTCCTGCTGATCCTCTGACCACACACAAAAAAGATGTTCACAAGAAGTTTAATACTTCTATGCTAATAAAGTCTTACTACTTTCCTTAAACCAACTCAAAGAGTTCTCTCAGAGCTTCCTCACCTCCCCTCCCTCTTGTTTACAATCTCTTTTGAACAAACTGAACTCTCGTGGTTTGCAAAGTTCAGCTTCCACCTTTACTATTTACGGCAAGAAAGTTCCTAAAGGGAAAAGGACCAATAGTGAAGTACCTTCCTCCTCTTAGTTATGATGAAGATAATAGAGGTTAAAAACCAGTCAAAGGACTTATTTTCCTATCCTTTGAATGGTGTTGTGACCTCTCAGAGCTATCTTTTTCACAAATTTCTGGGGAATTTTGCCTATCTCAGCTTGACCCTGAAATTTCGGGTAGCACGGATCTTGCCAACTTTGATTGGTCGATGCGAAACACATTTGACAAGATTGATAAACAAGCTCCTATTGGCCATTTCACATGTATGAATGCATTTCCTCAGCTCCATAAGAACCTGGGATCCATCATAAGTCATTTTGTCTGGCACAGGTAGATACAGGACATGGTACCGACACATCATTGAATACAGAAAAGAGTCCGTCTGACCATAGTAAAGGTCATAAGATGCTAGATCGCTTTCTTTTAAAGATCAAAGCTGCCTACTTCTGATTATATGTCAGGTAGGTTCCAACGTCTACTGCCTAGAAAGTCTAAATCAGAGAAAGCAGGAAACTACTTAGAATACTCAGTAATAAAGCTCATGCGTAAAGTAACCCAGGAAGTTTTTGTCCTATCTTTAAAAAATCCTGAGCTAGAAGACTGAAAGATTAATACCACCACATCAATTGAAACTCGAGTCCGAAAATGTCAGTAGTGATATGCAAGCCGGCCGGAATGTCTGGAAGATCCTCGTCGATTGTTAGTACCAATGGTCACTAGCAGGGTATGTCGATCGCAAGGCTAGGTGCTGTCCTTTATATAAGGAATTAAATCTGAAATAAGATGCACAGATGGGTAAGTATACCCATGTTTAGATAGAAATAAGTTTAATTGATGATATACTGGAAGACTTTCAAGTCAATTATGCGGACATCAATATACCACCTGGGCCTTCCTGGCTACTCCCTCCCCATAAGCCTTAAAATTGTATAGTCTTCCCTGTGGTCTTCATCTTATATTCATAAAAACTCAGTAGAAGTTTTCCTCAGACCTTCTCACAAAGAATTAGAACAAGACAGGCATGGATCAAGAAATAGAACCGACACATTTCACATGACTATCAATTTTTTCTTTTCTTTATTTCTTTTATTTTTCATTTATAATACCAGCACGCTCTAGGGATGTTGGTTTTCTTTATAAAAAAAAGGATAATAAGCCTCAAAGTAGCTTTAGAATTACTTTAGCTTATCATTATCTTTATCCTCCCCGAATATACATCAATGAATTTGCCCTTTGCGCAATGTAAACTTGTAATTTGGGATTCAATAAAGTTAGACATGAGCCCATTAAAAAAAAAAAAAAAAAACTAAAACAGTTTATTTAATTTTAAAGATTCTGAGAATTACAACCGATAATGTTACAAATAATGTTGTATTTGCTAAATGATAGAAGAGTGAAGTAAAACTCAAGCAATATCTTTTAGTGCAACAGAAAACCATTTATGATGTTTCATGCATGTTATTAATTTAAGTGTACAAGAAGCTTTAAATATATTAAAGAAAATCTAAAACAAGTAAGCTTATACAGTATATATAGTATATGGTTTTTTATATTTACTAATTTATTTATATATAGT
>CAJVPT010000123.1:0-41290 GCA_910592055.1 Acaulospora colombiana
GACATTAGGCCTACCAAGGAGTCTAGACTTCTTGTCAAGAAGGAGATCTTTTGGCTGGTAGTTCTTCCTGGGATTTCACTTGCTTTAATTCCTGTTTTGGCTCTTTCTCTACTGAATTTGACTTTCCTGTCAAGTAGAGATTTGAGGTAGGTTCTGCTGTATTGGTTGGTTTTAGTTCTATGTTTTGATGTGATTTGCCATTCCTCTTCTTGCGAAGTGGTGTTTAGAGATGAGCTTTCCATTGTTTCGTCTTCAATTTCCATTTCTGTGTTTGCTTCTTCAAGATATTTTTGCTGGTTGGGGCCTGTGTGCTGGTCCCTGGGATTGTTTTCTGTGCTTTTTGAAAGTGACAAAGTAGTTGTTTTGGGTATTTTGGTTGAAAGTTCGTTTTCCACTTGTTCGTTCCAGGGAGTGTTGTTGGTGGCAGTTTTTGCTCTCTTAGTGTTGTTGAGGTCTTGAGGAGTGTTTTGTCGTGTGGTATTGTGGATAGTTGATTGTTTTACAGGTTCATTTTCTTTCCTTGCTATTGCTTTTCCTTTGTTTATTGTGATTTCCTTCATGTTGTCCGTGTTTGTTTCTGTGCACGTATTTTTCGTATGACTCTTTGCCAAAAGATTTTCATTGTAGTTGGGTCACCCCAAGGTGTATTGTTTTCGGGATTCTCGATAAGAACTCATCTCTTCCATTCACTTTCTTTCTTTTTTCCCAAAATTACTAAAAAAGGAAATTTTTTAGAAAAAAAGGATCTGCGGGAAAGAGTTTTTTTTTTGATGATAGATTTAATTTTATAAAAATTAGATAAATAAGATTTTATAATAAATAATAAATTAAAAAATTGATATCTTGATATGATAATAAATAATGTATTGAGGTGATATTGATTTGCTATTTAATTATAATTTATTTTTATATTATAATAATGATTAATAGATAAGATAAAATTTTAATAATATAAGAATATGTTTTCAATCTCTTGATAAAATTATTTCTATAATTGTATATAAGAATATTATAGATTCATGAGTATTTCATTGGGTTTGCTTTAAAGAATAATGAAATTAAAAGGCACTTCCTAACCATATTTTTGAATAAGATTACAGTTTTTTTTTAAGAATATGAATAATTCTTTTATAATTTGTTAAAGATATAATTCAAAAGTTTTTAATTTTGGATCTAAAAATAAGTTATTTATTTTTAGTTATAGTAAAGTTATATATTTCACATTTATTGATTTCTTTATTTATTTTTTAATATTATTTTTCTTATAATTTAAATTTCAAATATTAATTTCATGATATTATAAAAGACATTAGATTTATTATAAGATGAATATAACTAATAATATCTTCATCAATCATCAAAGGAATAAAATTTAAAAAAACTAATGTAAACAAATTAAACTGAATAGGAATAAAGATTATTTATACTGTTACAGGTCACATGAGTGATGCAAGTTATGTGTAATGGTTTAGAATCCAAAACTCAAAAGTCTGATATGAAATATTGAATGTTACAAGGTAAGAAACTATAGATAAGGCTCAGGTACTGATAAGAGAACTATGTATATCTGACAAAGTATGGAAAGTTTAGTAGAGTTTAGAGTTAGCATAACTGATTATAAAGTAGATAACATATTGTTAGTTAGAAAAGTATAAATAGCTTACCAATGTATGCTAAAGAGGCAGAGCTGAATGTATTAAGAAACAGTCCTTATCAAGAATAGAGATAAGAGTTAGTGATATATCAAATAAATAGAATGCAATAAAGAGATACAGCATAATATACTTTTTATTGGACAACTTTTAAATGCAGATAGTATGAAAACATTGAAGTGGTACCAATTTATAAGAATTGAAAGGCAAACCTTTCTAGGCCCGACCCTTAAATGGTTTCTAACCTTGAGCAACAAAATCAAAAGAATATTAGAAGAAAAGGAGCTTTCAATACAACAAGCAACAATTAATTCCTTCAAACAAGAAATCCCTACAACATTTATTTATTTATTTATTAAACTGGCTTATCCTATGCCTTTTCCAGTATTTTATTAATAAAAGATCATATTTAGCAACAATCGGGATAAATATTTTCCTATACTGTCTGAGGATTAACAGATCACTAGAGAGAAATAGAAACAAGGGGCTATTTATTTAATGACTCAATCTATGTCTAACCTAACCAGGATAAGAAAAATACATGACCGCCTAGTATAAATACTTCTCTTTTAAAAACAAAACTGGGAACAAATGAGATATACAAATTGCGCATTGCTAACCCATTCCCATAATTCAGGAATCGATATTATCTAGAGTACACTAATGCACCCACCGATCAGCTCGTTGCCACCCACTGTGGGGCTTAACATGCCAGGACTTGCACAAGAGTCCCAACACCATCCGATGTTGGGGGTCCCTTGTACTAGTCTTGCAACTAGTCAGTGTTAAAAAATTTTTTAAAATTGAGAGGGAAGGTTTAAAATATTTACAAGAAAATGAAATAGGGGAAGGAATGAAGGGCCACCTAACAACTGCTCTTCCACCCAACTTTGCCTCTAAAAGAACTCAATCCATAGCCTTGGCACTTTCGGGATTGATGAGAGAGAGAAGATCACAATCCATGTGATGTTTATCCACCTGCATACTAGCCAGTGACTTATGATGGACCTAAGGTTCTTATGGAGCTTAGGAAATATATTCATGTCCCATGTCACGTGTATCCTTGTTTACTTTTCTGCTAACCATAAAGCAACCAATCCCGGACTTCAGCCAATCAATCCATCCAAAATCTGGTGTAATAGAAAATTCAGGGTCAAGCTAGGGTAGGCAAAATCCCCCAGAAAGATCAAGAAAACTGCTACATGCTGAGAGAAAAGCCATTTTTGCCTGTGGTAATGATATCAGCTTGTCAGCTGGCATGGAGTTGTTGACCCAAACTTCTTTCTAGACACTGGGACCTCCATAGGGAAGAGAGGGGGGGTGTTTTTTTATCTGGTTTCTTCTTCCTAGAAAAGCTTTCTTGCCATTAACTTCTTAGGTAGGGGGTTTGTGAAGAGGAAAAGTAAACAAGAAGGGTAGAGTATGACTACTGCTAAACGAAGCAGGTGTTTTTAGAGAGAGTTTTGAAGTTTTATTACTCTCAAAACATAGAGTTTTGAAGGAACGCTTTTTTGGATTTGGTGGTCAGGAATCTATGGGAAAGAGTTTATGATAAGATCAAAAAGATGTGAGAAATCCCTACAACATATCATAATATAACCAAACCTTACTGGACTATACACAGAAAGAAGGAGAACCAACAATTGAAAAGAAATAAAAAAGAATAGATCAAAATACAATAAGGTATAGACACTATATATAAGCTTCAGAGAATTTCCCACTGGAAGCATACCAAGGTTGCATACTAAATATCCTTTATACCAACAGAGGAGAATGCAGCTTTACTGCATTTTGACAACAATCAATCACCATATCTATTCAGAAAAGCTTAACATCCACAAGAGAAAACAATATAGATAGAAAGGAGTGCAAATGGAGAAATGGAACATTTCCAAATTCTCTTGCTATAACTCTTGCTGAGTACACTTAGACATCGGAACCACCCATATAAGACAAGGATATAACAGTTAGTATACCAGCTTAAATACAAACAAAAAATAGGAAAAAAGATAGAATTTTTAACTGCTCATAGGCAAACATAGAAAAAATAAAAAAATTAAGAAGATAATTAAGAATTTTGCTATTTTTGACATTTATACAGATGGGGCAAATACTATATAGGCCTTGGTTGGATCATTATCACTCCAGACTTAGAGGAACACACATTCCAAGGACATATCAAATGGCATTTCTTCTTTACTAGAGTGGAGAAAACAGCTATTGTGATGGTTCTAAATACAGTATATTATCCATTCATAGCATAGCGAATGTCTATATAGATAGCCAAGCAGTAATCAATGAAATAGAAAAGATCCTAAAGGAAGACAAAAATAGATCATAAAAAAACAAAAAAATTTGAACCTTCTATTCCAAATCAAAACTATATATAAACAAGAATGATCAAACTATCATTATACAAGGTGAAAGGTCACTCTGGAATCAAATATAATGAAATAGTAAACCAGCTGACTCAGATAAATATATAAAAGGCATAAAATCAGGAGAAAATAAAAATAAATTACTAGAATTAATGACACAGATATAGGCATAACACTACAATGGAACAATTACTTCACTGAATTTCCTACAAAAATAATTGCACAAAAGCTCACAAACACTATCCATTTGGCAAAATGATGTCTCTTGAACAGAACTAGATACAATTTTATGAATGAATAATTAAAGAAATCAACTGGCAAACAACAACAGTACACTTACAACCTATAAAGATAAGCAATTACCATATAGACAGGGAAGACCAGAAACTAAGGAAGTTCTGTCCCAATATCTGGAATAACGAATTACCAACCAAGAGCAAGCTATATATAAGGCTCCAATCTATTTACAAAAACAATAAATGCAACAAATGGGGAGAACTAAAAACCGGCATCCACCCTTTCCTTTGCCAACAACTCAAAGCAGAAATGAAAAAAGTCCTAAAGGACATAATTTTAATCTGTGTGGAAAACCACACAAAGAAAAAAAAACTTTAACTATTTACCACCCATTTCTCGAACAAAAATAATCTGAAATATAAGAAATACTTGATAGCAAATATTAGAGGAGCCTTCTTTAAAGAACTCATATACAGTCTCAAGACAGCCATTCCAGATAGAATAGAAAGAAAAAATTATATAACAGAAATCTATCTAGAGACCATCAAATATCTATATCTAATCTGGCAAAGACGATGTAAAACTTTTCAAGAGTAAAAGCTAGGGAGGGAATTACTAGACAAAAGAAAAAATTAGTAAAATACGAAACAAGAAAAGAAGACCCCTTCTTTACAGCTAGGGAAAAATACATAAAAGATCAATTCACACACCTGATTAATGAGTTTATGAATCAATGAATTACAAATCTTATAAATAACTTTTATATACTCATAATTTCTTTCAGCACTAGCCTAGCCTTGACAGATTAGCTCCCTATTCAGGGGGTGGCAACAAGTCACAAGGTGAGTACCTCAATACAGAGAAATTCTATTGAGTTTTATTTGGTAGTAAACAGGTAGAACATCCTAGAATAGCTTCTATATATTGATACTATATAATTACAAATAAAGCAAGGCTGAGCCAGCATTTAAAAAAAAATTTTTAATTAATTATTAATTTAGAGATAGAAATGGTAGTAGAATAGATATAAAATGTGAAATTATAAATATTTTATTTATAATACAATGTTAAAATCATATGTATAATATTGTAAGTATTTAATATTTATTAAATATTGTTAAGTTATTATATATATTTGGATAAACAAAATATTTTACTATTTGACTTTGGCTCTTAAAAAATATTTTGTTTTGATATATATATATAAATCAAGTTAATTAAAAGTGCTTGCATACCCATATATTTGATATTAGTTAGAATATAAAAATGTTCTCACTTGTTTCTTGATAATTATTATATAGTAATTATAAAATTATTTATTTTAGAAAGTTGATATAACATAAAAATTAGAAAGAATGTTTGATTATTCTATATAAAATGCAATTGATATTTGTATAATTTCTTCTAATATAATATTTACATATGATACAATGATATGAAATAAAAATTTACTAATAAGATAATACTTATAAATGAAGATAAAAAATATATAGATTTAAAAAATTATGTTTTAAATCAATATAGATTTAATTTTTTGTATAAATGTATAGTAATATCTTTTTTTTTTGTCTATAATAATTAATTTAATAAAAATATTTTTATTTTGAACCTTTGAACCAATTATAATAAAAGTTATTTGTAATTAGAAATATTCTTATTTTAAACCTATTGTATTAAATAATTTATCTAGATATAAAAATACAGTATATAATAAAATTATTATTATAAATCTTTTTATTTTAAACCAATTGTGATACATAATTTATCTAAATATAGAAATATATTATTAAGAATCTTCTTATTATGAATCAATAATAATAGATAATTTATTAAAATATAAAAATAAATAATTTGTTAAAATCTTATAATAATAGAAAATATTTGAAATTGTTATTATAAATATGTAAGAGATTTGATTTTAACATAAACTATTTTCCAAAATAAAATTATAAAAATGCCATCTAAACCAATTTTTACTTTCAAAAAGTTATCTACAAAATTTTTTTTCAAAGTAATAAATAAAAATCTTTTTAAAAAAATTATTATCATATTTTCTAATCCTACTACTTCAGGATTTTTATATTTGGGTCTTTTTAAAGAAGAATATTATTAAGATATTGTATAAGCCTTAGGAGTATCTCCTATAGTTAAACACATAATTTCAGTTACTGTTCAAAATAGGAAAACAGTAAATAAAAATGCAAAAGTTAGATCAACTCTATTAAATAATATATATACAGTATATATTTTTTTAACTAAGTGGCTTACACCTTGTTTATTAGATATTGTTATGAATATATACAAATTTAACTCTCTAGCTACCCAATTAAACTTACTAAGGATAGTCCTACCATGTGGCTTATTGCCAAATATTGGTATATACTTTACTAATCTGTCAAGGCTCTACCTGTTCCATAAAAATTTGTTTTGAAAGAATATATTGTGCTTCAGTTGATCCAGTAGTGACTAGAGTGTTTCATGATTTCATTGATTTCTGGAATGTATGATTTGTGTGTAGTAGTTCTTCTGTCTAGTATTTTCCATTTTTTTTTATCCTTTTTGATTATATTTTGATTCATTTCCCATTGTAAAAAGAGCTGGCACCTCAGTTGCCATTTGTCCAGAAAGATAGTCAAGAATTTATCTATGATATTTTTGAGAATTTTTTTTTGATTTTCTGCTGTTATATATTTCTTTATTATTTTTAAGAGATCTTTTATTAGTGCCTCCTTGCAATGTAGTTTCTTTCCTCAGAAGTCCATTCACTTTCCATTTTTTTAAGTTTATTGTTTACTATTTTTTTAGAAGTTTGTTGTTTTCTACTGCTAATTTCCTCATTAATTATCTGAAATAATTTTTTGAATATGTTTATACTATTGCCTTCATATATCATTGCATAGATGTTGGTTTTGATGTGCTGACAGCGATGCAGAGGTTGTCTTTGTATATTGTTACTGTCCTTTTGTGTAACTTATCTTTGATTAGCAGTTCTAAGTTTCATAGTCTAAGTATGAAAGATCTGGTGTTGTAATCCAGTTTGTTAGTTGTATTTATTGTTATTTGAGATGGAGGTTTGTGAATCATTGATTCTGCCCATGCTATACTTTGTAGTGTGTTTTGTTTGTTGAGATTAGATTATGGTCTAGCATTCTCCAGCTAAAGATGTGCCTTGCTTTGATAAGGTTCCTTGCAGTTTTTGATATTGTGTTATCTAAGACTTGTCCATTCCACTCTTGGATCCATGGGTTCTGGCTATCTTTTATAGAGATAAAATTGATTTCTGAGACTTTGCCTATTATGGTTGCCTTCTTGGCAAGTATATCTGCTTTGTTATTGTCTTGGTTATTGTTATGTGCTTTAATTTTTTTCCATATTATATTAAGTCTTTGTTGTTTAGTAATATGATTGATTATGTTAATTAAAGTACTATTTTTGAGCATTCTGATAGTGGTTAGGTTTCCTTGAGCTTTGGAAATAGCATCAAGTACTGCTTGACTGTCACTACATATTGTAATATTGCTGTTTGCTGAAGCTATCATTAAGAATGATACAATAACAGCTAATTCAGCTCTTGTAAAGGAAGGGTAGTTATGTATTTTCCCTTTGAAGTTAATTCTTGGAGTTTGAGTAATGTACCATCTGAAACCCATTCTGGGATTTGTATCTAAGGAGCCATCAGTATATGCTATGATGTTTTTGAGTTTGTAAATTGTTTGTCAAATGGTGACCAGTTTGGTGAGTATGCTTTCTGTTATGTCTATGAAATTTTTTGATGAGACTTTTGTTATATGTTATGGGGTTATTGTCAATGATGGGAGGTAGTGGAAGTTTGACATGAACTAGTTTGTCTAGAAGAAGTTTATTTAAACTGTTGGATGAGATTCTACTGTATTGATAAAGGTTGTTATTAGGTGTGTCTCTGAAGATAGTTCTGCTTTTATGTACTGGGATATAGATAAGACTGTTTTTTTCCTTGAAGAATATGCATTCCCCTTGTTTTTCAGATATGTTTAGAGTGCATCCTTGGTATTCCTAGAGGGATGAGTTATTGTTGATATGTGTGTAGTGCTGTAATTTGACGGTATTATTGGTGGTAGCTTTTTTCCTGCAGATGATGCTTTCATCTGTTTGTATTGTGGTAGTCCATTTGATCTTCTGGTTTGGTGTTTCTATGGCTAGTTTGTGGGTTTGTTTCATGTTATTGTTGTTTATATATCTATTCTGTATTAACCTGGCTATCTCTTGATTTAGTTGTAGCTTCTGGAACCATATTGGTTTTTTCCTGTTGGGTTTTTTGTTAAGGGTTGTAATCTTCACCCAGGTAGCCAGATGTAATCTTGTATAGTTGATAGTTTAATTGATAAAAAGAATTTGATTGTTTGCTAGCTGTTTTCGATATTTATTATACCAGCCTGGATCTTTTACTTCTTCTATTAAGTGTCTATCTTTTTGATCACCTGAAGATTGAAGTTGGTACCTATGAATCCATTTTGTCTGAGAAGATAGATTAGAATATATATAAAATCGTGACCTTGTGGAAGGAAAATATTTGTCAAATGGGTGCTTGTGATAGTTTTGATAGACCACCATCTGTTTTTGAGTTCTTGTAGGTACATAGTTGTGATCTTTCCTATTATGTCCTATCTGTTGACTCTTTTGTACCAGTTGTTTGCATGTAGTAGAAGTTACCTATTCCAAAGATGGAAGAATCCATACTCCATTGGATTGAAGAGTATAAAGTTTGGTGCAGATTGGGCTAAATGGAGTTTATATTTGTAGATTGTATTGAGAATGCTTATTATCTTATCACAGTTGGGCTTTGTGAGGATCATATCTGAGAGCAGGTATGTAATCATTGATATCCAGACTTGATTGTGAAGGTATCAGATTTATTTGTCAATTATTGTTTTCAATTTGATTGTATTGGCATATTTGATTGTCTTGTCTTTAATTATTTGTTGTTAAAAGGCTTTGGTTCCCTTACTTTCAAGGTAAATGATTAGGATTCTTGCTGCTTAATTTGGTTTGAGCATGTGTATAGATTGGTTTTGAATTTGGACCATGTTGTTTAAGTTTGGGTTGGTATTGAGTACTATAAGATTTGATTTTGTGACATTGATATTGATGTTATTGATTCTATAGAAATCTGAACGATGTCAGATATCTCTTGAAGGTTAGTGCTGTTTTCTGCAAATAGAATTGTATCATTCATAAAAGCAATATATGAAATGTTTTGTGTTTTTATGGTGAGTGGTGTTGTGGAATCTGACCATTGTTTCACTATTAGTGCATATTCTTTAGTTTGTTCAGAGATGTGTGTGATGAGTGGAGTATAAATGATTCTTCATAAGAGAGGTGATATTGTGTCTCCTTGATCTATGCCATCCTCTATTATGTATTGAGGTGAGGGTCCAAAGAGTATGAGTACATGGTTTTGTCAGTTGTCACAAATATTTACAATTATTTGAATAATTTTGTTTGGGCATTTGATTTTTTTGAGGGCTTCTTTGAGTCTAGAAATGTTTATGAAGTCGAATACTTTGGTCATGTCCAGGCTTAGGATTCAAGCTTGTTTGTGAATTTGTCTTGTATCATCTTAAATTCTTGAAGGATATGTATTAGTTCTTATGTGCTAAATCCTGGTAGTACTGCCTAGTTATGTGTTGAGAGAATTTGGTGTGATTGAAGTGTCTTGGCTAGTCTGTTGGTTAGGATTTTTGTGAAGACTTTTCGAATAATGTGATTGGTCTTGTAATGTTGATATTATTTTTCCAAGGCTTTGGCTTGGGAATAGGATAGTTGCTACCTCTTTTCCATTCCATTGGGACTCTTTCTTGTTTGAAGATATCATTAAATAGGTTTATAATTAAAGTGAGTGATTCACTTGAGAGTTTTTTAAGTGCTATATATGGGATGCCTGTGGGATCAGATGTTGATTTTGAGGAATAGCATTTGATAGTATCTTGTATTTCCCTTGTTGTTATGAGTACTGTTAAACTGATATACCATTCTTCATTTATGTATGTGAATAGTATATAAATCATCTTCTTTCTTGTGCCTTTGGTTTTGATAGTATTGTACTTACTTTTCCATTTTTTGAAATATGTGCTAACCAATGTTTTGATCTCTTCTGGGTCTGTAGTGATTGTCTCTTCTGGATCACTTGAAATGATTTTGTCAAGTGTGATATGTTTTTTGGGATCATCCAGAAGGTTTCTGATTATTTGTTTTTTGTTGGTATTGAAGTATGTTTGTCTTCTGAGAAGTTTTTCGTTAATTGTATCACTTTGTTGGTTTTTACAATTCTTATTGAAGATTTGTTTATAGGTGGTTCTTATTTTTTGAGATCTTGGATCCATTGGAAAATATTTGTTGGATTGAGGGGTCTTGAAATTGGGTCGATTATAATATTATATCGAGTATGGAGCTTCTTGAGAATGGTGTCTATTTTTGTTTCAATGATATCTGTTAAAGGGTCATTATCTATTAGTTGTTTGCCTAGAGAATAGAGTTTGAAGAGTTTCTATAGTATATATGTTGATGGTTTGGAGTTTTAAAACACGTTTTGATCCTTTATATCTTTTTATATAAAATGCCACACTTTGGAGGATTGTTTCTCTTAGCAGATTCCATTTTTTCTCTATAGTGTATTTATTGAGGTTGAGGTTGGCCAGGATGATTATAGTCTTGAGTATATGTATTCATCAAAGTCTTGCCATTTATCTGATGGTGTGTCTTACCATCTGAATTTGTTGTTGAGTTGTACTTATATTCTATTGACTTGAGGGAGGTCTAAGTTCCAATATTGGAGATTGTAAGAGGTTGTGTCATAGTTTGTCCCCAAGAGTTCTTTATCAAGTGTTTGAATATTTGTATTGATTAGAAGCCACAGTGGTAATGTTAAAATCCAAATTTGATCAATTCTGCTAGTAGTTCCCTCAGAATTGCTCCAAGTGTGTTGGGTTCTATAGGGGTGTAAGTCTCTGAAGGTGTTTATAAACTGATTGTTCATAAGCTATTGGACTAATTTTCCAGTTGGTGGGTATTAATTTCTTTTGAGGGTGTTGGAATTTGACATGTTAATACTGGAGTTGGGGACAAAATTGAGAACTCTGAGAATTATAATATGACTGTTTACAATTTTTGCATTATTGATAAGTTGGAGAGTTTCTTGAGTACACTTTTAATTGTCTTCATGTGATTTGAAGGGCAGGTAGATGGCAATTATTCTGAGTTTGCATTTGAACCTGAAAAGAAGATTTACCATGATGATTCTATCCTTCCATATTTATTTTTTGAAAATATGTTTTGTGAGATTTTTTTCTATGATCAGTGTAACGCCAAATCCTTTGGTTTGGTTGCTTTGGTCACTCTATATGGTTTGATAGTTGTTGAGTTGGATAAAGATACCTTCTTTACTACTGATATTTGTTTCTGTAAAAGTGAAATGGTAGGCTTATATTTATTGATCCACTCTGTCCACAATTGTAGTTTACCTGGATTTGATTTAAGACCCTTGACATTTATAGTAAGAATTTTCCAGTTGTATTCTAAGATTAAATTATTTGAGTTATGATCAGATTGTTATCTATATGAAGTGTATATTGTGTTTGTTAATTTGATGGGTTTTGAGGTTGATGTATTGTTACTTTTGTCAAGTGTGCTATTTGTTGTTGAGTGTGTGAGTGTACCGAAGATTTGGTTCAAAGAATCATTGAGAGTTGTGGTTGTGTTATACAATTCGTTTTCTGATTCTTTTTTATTGTTATTACTTTGTGTTATACACATTTTTAATTTTGGGATGACAGGTATGTTGTGGTATAAGTTTTGGTGACTGCATCAAAGGCTACAATAATTTGGTTCATGCTATTTTGCATATAATCCAATGTTAAGAAGAGTTTTATTTAGCAATCTTTAATGTTCTCAACACTATTGTCTGATAATTGGAGGATTTATTATAATTGAGATTGAAGTAAAATACTGCTTGTTGAGTTGCTAGGTTTGTTACTATCTATTGTTTCATAGTATTTTTTATTGTAGAGTTTCAAATTAGTGATGCATTCATTGATTTTTATAAGTTGCATTCTCATTGTTTGGATTTCCTGACAGATTTCACTAAGAAGTTCAAAGATTTCTGTAAGTGATTGTAGGTTTTTCTGTGGGTTTGAAGAATTGTTGCAGACTGTGCTGGCATAAGAGCTGACTCTGATATTTTTCTGGGGTTTGGATTTGTTGAAGTTGTATATTGTTGTTGTTTTTGTTGATCAGAATTTATTATAAAGAGTTTCAAATTTGAAGGTTTGTTCCTTGTTATAATAATTCTATAGTTATTGTTTAGCTTTAATTGATAGTTGATGGCTAGATGTTAGGTTGAGTTGCAGATTGCATATAGTTTGGCAGAGATTGGAGCAAAGAAGAGCTTAGTTTTCCCATGATATATTTGTGTTGTACTGCTTCAAGAAGGTTTTCTTGTGTATTAAAGCTGATAACTGTGAATCTCTTGGGTCTGTATACTGCTGCTACAGACCTTGGGATCTAACATATATAATCTTTGCATTATATGAGGATATATTTGAGATTCCATACTGAGGTGTTTGGGGGAAGGTTGGTAAGTTTGGTAACTATTTCATATCTTTGTTTATTTATGTGAGTGACCACTGTGCACTATTAATTCTGATTGAATCTTCTTTGATGAGTATACTTCTGAGATCCACTAGTTTGTCTTTAGTAGTCTTATATCTGAAAGTGATAGTGGCACATTGCCAAAGATTTTGAGTTTTCATAGTGATGCCCTGGACTTCTTAATATTTGGTGAAGGCTTGTTTGACTTTAATGAATTTTGTGTTCAGGAGGATATCCCATACTATAATTGAATTTTTCTTATTGATCAATTGGTATTAGGTTTCCATGTTAATAGTCTTGTGTTATTCATATCAGGTAAATTGATAGTGGTAGCATGTTGGGTAGCTTGTAGATCACCAAAAATGGCAATGATTTTTATCTTTTCATTTTTTTCTTCACTATGTACTATCAAAAGATCTTCTGGGAAGTTGAGTGCCATGATAATATGTTTAACTTTTTATGGGTTGTTTTGCCTTTGACTAAATTGGGTGAGACTCCTATTTTGTGTCTTTCTTTATCATATCTGATTGACCTATAAAGGGAGAGTTGGGTCTTGATTTTCTATTGTACAGAGAGGTTGCTTTATTTTTCCCTTTTCTTACTGTGAACCATGCATTTTCCGAGTCCTCTTGATCTTCTGTGCCCATTTTCTCATCTGTATTATCTATCCTTGCCATTTTACTTCTTGAGGTGTTGGATCCTTCAGCTTGAACTGGTTGGTTGTGGGTTTCTTGTCCATCTTCTTGCTTCACTAAATCACTCCATGAAGAGAATATGGTTGCTTGGTTGTTTGGTTCTACAGGTTTGCTAGTTGGGTTGAGAGCTTCTTGCTGTGTTATTGATCAGGATGGTTCAGTTTGTTGTTTTTTGTTGCTTGCCGTGTGGCTTGGGACTTGTTGGTCTCTAGATTGGGCTTCTTTGTATATGGTTTGGTTCTTTATAGAGTATTATCTTTGCTTATTCTTTTCTTATACCTTATTATACATTCTGTCCTTGTTGGGATATTGGTTACAATCTTGGGGTTTCCATAGCAAAATGACATCTTTTCTTGGTATTCTTTCAAAAATTTTCAAAAAAGGAAATTTTTAAGATTTGAGATGGTTATGGAAAAGAATTTTTTTTTTCTATTAAATAATATATAAACTATAATTATTGAATATATATTAATTCTTTCTAAATCCAAATATTGATTTTCGAATAGATGGGATATTGAGAAAGATGAAAATCTTAAAGATTTTGTTAAAAGACATAGAAGATAGCAAGTTGAAAAGGTACAATAATTTAGAGTTGAAGACTTTTGAATTGCTATTATGAAAGATAAATTTATGGATTATTATTTTCAATAATTTTTTTTTAAAAAATATTTATTATTTTTAACCACAATTTATGAATATATATTATTAAATGTAATATAAAATAATATCAAATAAAAAATATAAAACTAAACTAAATTATCCACTATTTATTTATTGTGATTTTTGATTCTTTTATCAACTATTCTCTTAAATTCGATAGCTTATTCTTTTTATCTTTTGTCTATGATTTTTTATGTTATCAGATATTTTGATATCATAAAAATTTTTATCTTTTTGAATATTTATCAAAGCTTAATCTATTAATTTCAGAGTATTATTTTTATATAATTTATAATTTCTTTGGCTTACTTTATCACTTCTATTCCTTAAATTGCATTTATGATTATTGAGACTATTACAATTAATATGATCAGCTATTTTTTATTCAGGATATAATAATTGATAAGATTTTTTAACACAAGTATTTGTTGTATAATAATTATTATTATTCTTATTTTTATATATTTTCCAAGTAAATTCAAGAAGAATTTTATAATTTTTAATATCATATATCATAGTTTTATCTTGAATAAATTTAACTTTATGATATATAATATTTTTTTTATTTTTAATAACACTTATTTGATTTTGAATTCCATATAAAGATTTTCATCCTCCAAATCAATTTGAGATTATAGATTCCATTTTTGTATAAGTCAAAATCAAAACCTTTATATTTATATTTTTTATTAAATTATTGATCTATTTTTAGAATTGCTGGTTTAAGCTCATACCAATCAGGAATAAGCAATGTTACCATTAGATTCCCTAATAAACTATATAGATTGAGTTAGTGTTTTGTATAAAATATTTGCTTATAATTTCTTCTATAGAAGTATCTATATCTTAAATAAGTATAATACTATTATTTTCATTGCTTAAATCAAATGTGAAGCTATGTTTCCTTATGAATCAGATGGTACTATATATTAAACTTTTTTCTAGATTTTTCCAGAAGTATTAGTACATATTTTATACAAAAATATTACTTATAATTTAAATTTATGATATATAGGACTAGGAGATTATGTAGGATAATATTATAGGCAAGAATATTACTTTGACTAATAAATTTATATAATAATATTATATATTATTAAGATTCACTATAGAAATTTGTATATAAGACTACATTGAATCACTATAGAAGCCAATAATCAAACAATTATAGGTAGAAAACAGAAAAGTATTAACAATTACTCAACAATATACAGATACTTTATACAAATATTTGATGAATTACCATTATATAAATGCACAGGATTTGACATTAACTAGAATAAGCAACTTAATCTCAAATATACATTCATAGCTAACAAGCAAATTACAACAATAATTCCTGTTCAGTATAAAAAAAATATTAATACAGCTTCTTGTATAAGACATAAATACAATCTTTACAAATAGAGTTTATCCAACTCAATTACAATTACACTTGCAAAACAGAGGTATAGATCAAATCAAATCCTAATAGAAAATAGAAACTTTGATAACAAGAAAAAAGAATTCCTTCAAAAAAATAAGAATGATACTATATGCAACTTTTTTATTAATAATGGGTTAGTAAAAATAACAAAGTAAATCCAGAATAATATCAACTTTGAGCTTTATACAAATGGCTTCATGTTACCATATTGTAGTCAATATTTTATGGTATTTGAATAGATAATACGGACTAGAGTGAATCTAGAACTTCATTTTCATAGCTAGATAGAAAATTTTTCTTTATATATTTTAGTAGAACTAGTAGCTATAATAATAACAATAAGTATTCTCAAATCTTTAAGCAAGATTAAAATATATAAAGACAGTTAAGTAGCCATTGATAGTATTCAAAAAACAATAAAAATAGGTCTTATCTTTTAACTAAGAAAATAAATAAATTTAGAAATCTTGCAATAGATCTAGAAAATATCTTTAAGAAACTAACTCAAACTAGAACCTATAAAAGTAAAAACCCATATAGGAAACAAGTATAATAAGCAAGCAGGTAAACTAGTCAGTATAAACATTTAATATAGTATGGCATCAGGGAATAGAACCATTATATCCTGCACATGTGAAATCAACAATATATAATAATATTACAATAGGATTATAAAATAATGAAAATTCTAATTAAGACTATGGCAAAAGAACTAATTAAAGCAAAATACTTAATAAAGTAGAAACATTAAACAGAACAAAAAATAAATTTAGTAATAGAATTATTAAAAATATTCATTGTACTGCAACAATGGGACATTTGCAATTGATATAAAAGAGTATATATTAGATTAACTAGAGGAATAACCATAGAAAAAGTTCAATCTCAACCTTTGAAATAAAGAACTTTTCATAAAAAACAAATTATTTCAATAACTTCTCAATCAATATAAAAATAACAAATACATTTTTTGCAAAGCTAAAGAAACAAGCACATACCTATTTATATGTTAAAAATAATAAACAAAAACAGAAAAGCAGATCAATAATATAATCACTGAAAAGATAGAACAATATAGTGGAATAAAGGAAGCTGAGAAATAAATAAAAAACATACCAAAAACAACTCGACACATTTTTTAGAGTATCTCAAATGTTTTATAAAAAATCAGTTCTAAATGAAACAATTAATATGATGGCAAAGTATATATCAGTTAAACTAACAAGAAAACAATGCATAAAAAATCAAACACAAAACAGGTAAATATTTTATAATATTTAAAAGGAAAGATGTGAAAATTTTAAAAAATGGAAGGAAACACAAAGTATTACAAGGAAATAGAAAGAATAACCAAGTATAGCATGCCACCCAAGAATTACTGACTCAAAAAAGTAGAAAATTACATAAAAAAATCAATACATTGACTTGGTAAATAATTACATAAATAGATACAGTACATCAAGAACATTACACAACCCTCCCACATATTTACATTTCCGTATAGCATTAGCCAAGTCTTGGCTATTTAGCTCACTATATAAGGTGGCAACAGGCTGTGAGATGATTCTTTTCTATCAAACTAGATTTGGTCAATATAGGTAGTCCTAGCATGAACATATATGTGCATCTCTAATTAATCCAAATAAAGTAAGGCTGAGCCAGCTTTCAAAAAATTGTACATGATTTAGCAGGGAGGGCACTGGATGAGGATTCATGCAAGGATGCCGCCCCGCAAAATTAAATATAGGGTTAACGACAGAGGAGATTCTATAAGAACACTGGCCGAAGTTAAATATCAAAATTTACAATCTGATGATTTGCTGCACGGCCTTTTTATTGCATTATACGCATTTTGTGGTTTAAAATATATAAACTAATTATATTTAGCAGTGATGGGAAGGAATTGCAAAATTTCATCAGGATTTTTTTCAACCGATTACTTTTAAACTAAAGTTTAGTGGTAATAAAATTAATGATTTTATATAATTCTTAAATCAATCGAGTTTTAAAAAACAAATAAAGTAAAATTTTACACAAAATCAAAGAATTGAATGTAAATGTCAATTTAAATCAGCACAGTAAGTTACTCCCTTAACCGTACACCATGTTCACATGTGCTATATTAAGACGCACATGGAAATGTCTATATCTCTCCGAATATCTTACTTCGGAAGCAAAAAATACACATGTATCAATAAATCAGCGTAATGTGTAACTGCATTCTGGTGTATATACAGTATATATATATAATATTTACTAGCACAAGTACACACATATAATTACCATGTCTACACAAGCTTTTACACCTTCAACCTCAATAAATGAAGAAATTTTTTCCCGAATAATAGCGGATGTTGTTAAGGACTCGAATTCAAAAGAGCTATCGAATATTCGGAGAGAAGAGATTTAAGACTGGATTAAAATGATAAAATTCTTTTGGAATTGCCTTTCTTGGGTTGACTGAAGGAAAATTTGTAGTATTGGATTATCATTAGAACTGGCAACGACACTTGAAAATTTATCGAGGGCCTTAGTTATAATTTACGAAGCAGTTCCTCATAAAACTCTTGATAAATTAAAGAGGTGCTATGTAAAAATAATATCGACAGGTAATATACTGTATAACGAACATCAAGAAATTCTCTCTTGTTAGGTGATTGTTCTCTTTATTCTGTGAGAATAAGAACTTAATTTTTTTCCGCAGTTCTTGAGGAAATTGATAACGACGACATGGAATATCATCATTGCATAAAGGATATAATCTTAAAGCTTTCGAACAAGGAGACAACGATAAGGCAACACGGTGTGAATTATATAATCAATCTTACATACGTTTATGACTTTTACCGCGGAAATCTAATAATAATACGTATTGAGAATCTTTTATATTTTTCGCCAGAAAGCTTCAACAATAATAAAAACGCCCTTTTAAGGGTCGTAATGTACGTTGCTCTCTTCGAAATACAGTATAATATCACGTGTAGTTAGACCATTTTATTAGTAGAAAATACCCTAGATTGTAATACGCATAAAATACTGCGGAGATTTTTATAAAAACAAATGAGTTTGAAAAAAGAATATGTAGTAACACAGTACGTACATATACGTAGTTTACGTAATTGTACGTGTGTATTTTTGCATAACAGATAATAAACCACATAACACAAAACACAAAAACAATACGTATTCGGTTTAATTATGAGGTAAAATACTGTATCTTAAATACACATATACAGTATGAATTCATTTTTATAAGAACTTTAATACGGGAACGCGTACCACCTACTGATCTATGCCAATCTGTCTTATGATTATTCCGTGTAACGAACGGTAACACCTCCCAAAATATTACGACAGAATCGGCATGTTATAGCTCACTTCTAGACACAAAGACTAGTTGAATTTTACATAGCTACATACTTATGAATAAATGCAACGTCTGTCAGAAACCGTGCAATAGCAGATGCGTAAGATGCAGTCGAGCATATTAATGTTCCAAAGAATGCCAAAAACAAGACTGGAAAGAACACAAGAAGTCATGTAAAGCCATTTTACCTAATTTCGAAAAAGAGTTTGCTATAAAATATCCGAACGAAAAAAAGCAAATTCAACTTCTTGAAAATATACAGAAGAACCTTCAACTTAATGAAGACTTCATAAATGAGATTAATCAAACCAATTCTCAGAACGCAATGCAAAGATGGCGTGGATGGTCGGATGAACTTTTAAATTTTCTCTCTTCTCCCAGACAAATTGGTGATATTTTTGCCAGAACAACAAATTTACCGTATTTTGCGGATACGGGCGCATATGCTCTTAGCTTTAGTAACACTCCGAAGAACGGTAAGTTTAGACTTAGTCAAGGAAAAGTTCATGTTGCTGTAGGGTTTGTAGACTTGGACTTACTTTTACAAGCGACAATTCTGCAAAACAAGGATTTGGTAGAACAACCAGCCAAATTCATAGGTTATGAAGGATCCGTTTAGGCAGTAGCAAAGACCAATGTAATTGTAGAAATGATTATTGGAAGTGCACCAATTCGGTCAATCATAGAAGCTTGGTTTTCTGCTGTTTGGACAATGGAAACCTTAGAGCACTTTAAGAATGCTATCAACAACATCATGAAATTTGGAAGCGCACCAGTTGACAGACCACCTAACCCTACAAAAAGGGACTTCACCCAGAAGTTAGCTCTCTAATCTCTCATTGGAGTAAATTGGTCGGATCACCAAAATCCCGGAAAAATGCGCACAAACTTTGGGCAAGTGTGTTTGATAAAATGGACTCCGTATTTGCTATTATCTCAAATCTTGCTAAAGAACGAGATCGTGTGCAAGTTTCACGCTATCTTTTTACTGGCGAGTTGCCGCTCATGGATGATCAACAGTCAGAAAATCTAATTGCAAGTATTATGATGTTCAGCTGCAGTGACGGAATTTCACCTCACTCAACAAGTGAAATTATGCTTCACCTAATGCCAATGCAGTCCATCCTACCTAAATATCAATGTGAAAATACCGCTTTCTTAAATGCGATTTACAATTTTCTTGAAGAAGCAATCGCAAAAGTTCGCACCTGGTTATCACCTCCTGTAGGAAAAACCAAAAAGATAGAAATATATCTGCATTTTCAAAGTGTCAAAAATGACAATCCCGAGTTATTACCTTCCATTCTTCAACTAGATTCATCAACAATATCCTGGAGCAACATTTGCGATTATCTTTGTGCACATGATTTTCATAAATTGCTTCAGGCTTGTTCAGGAAACGATACAATTCACATGATATCATCAATGAATTGGACAACAGAGGTCTTTGGCGGAAGTATTATGGACTATGATAATACAAATCGTCACAAGATTTTGACTGATGCTCGAAAAATGATTCAGACATCTGGACAGGCTATCGACCCATCTGGGTATTTCCGGTATGCTCAGATTTTTAAGCATCCACATAATACGCTAACGTACTTTTGGCAAGGAATGTAAAAGAGTATTGGTTGGATTATTTTTTCAGAGGCCAATATGTAGATATTATCGATGCTTCATTCTTGCCATACGCTCATACGCATCAAATACATGAACTATTAAATATTTCTTTCAAATATAACAAGATTTTATAAAAATATTTATTGAAAATATTTAGCGCATATTTTTTCTTTTTGATGTTTTGAATTAAATAAGATCGATATTATTTATCTGAAAATTTATAGATCCTGTTCAATTATTTAAGTGGACTGATGGACTTCGTGCTTTAGCTAATACTTTTGCATTGAACATTTACGCCATTTCTTATTTAAACAATTAAACCTTTAATTTTGTATAAGCGTATGCGTTGTGAAATTTTTTGACCAATCTTTATTTTTACAGGAAAATGAAAAATAAAATGAATGAAAAAATGATAAAAAGAAATTATAAAGTTTGTTCCTATAGTTTTAGTCTCTTGCTGCAACCTGCGATGTTATCAATAACCATCCTTGTCCTACCCTTCATATCTGCATCTTTATATACAACGGCCACCATTTTGACAATATAAAATTAGGTTTTTAATTTCATCCAACAAACCATTTTTCGGAATCTGTTATGATACCGAAAACCTTTCGTTTATTGCTTGACAAATATGATTCACATTGCACTGTATTTTGTGCAATACCCTGTATAAAATTTCTGGTCATGACTTCAATAACTTCCACGACTATTCTTTTAATCCGGGTTTAAAAAAAAAAAGCAAAATCCACAGTTCTAGGACCATTGGGACCCGAGAGGTTCTTTTCGGGTCGAACTTCGAACTTATTCGCAAAAGCCGGCATGAAGTGCCGAAGTTATACTCGCATCATATTCAGACGACCATTCGAGACTCGTAATACGTACCGGACACACTTTGGCTTTTAGTTAGTAAGTGCTCAAAGGTAGCAAGTCCAAAAATCGATCATTCGAGATCGCAATTTGGACCTCCATGGGGAGAATCTACGACTCATTACACGATATTTTTTTTTTCGATGCGCTTAATACTCGGATACATACACAATTAAAAAAATACGTATAAGCTAGATGTGGATAAAGAAAACATTTTCGTCACTTTATTAATTATTTAATAATCGGAACTGTCATACCTTACAATACCACATATAAAAAATGTGCCAAACTTGCAGATTTTCTATGGTGCCCTTTTTTTCACTAATTTCGGAAATTCGAGTGATACCGAAAGATAATTCACGGTTAAGTCTTTTTAATAGGATATAGTACACTGCCTTGGTCACTTTCTTGGCTTTTTACCGGAGAATATTTTTAACGATGTCGATTTATCTGGAAACGAAGACTGTAATGTTCAATACTTAGAGTAGTCTTGTGTATGTACAGTACATTCCGATAAAATTAAAAATATAATATACCTACGTACAGTACTACTGCCAAGGATGTCCGTTAATAAATGTAGGTGATCATCCACATCGCAAAAAATATTTTTAACACAATTCTACTCAACAAGGTACGCTTACAGACAATTGCTGTAAGCAAATACTAGTGGCTATATATAAAAAAAGTTTATTGTGACTATATTGCATCATCATCGCGCTTATATTACATCCTCGTCGTATCTTCATTACATCTATATTATAAGGGAGTTACTGTAACTCGAATTAGCATTCGTTTATTAGTGAAATTTATAATCGACGAAAAAGAAATATTTACGTAATATGAATAACCAAAAGTTTTTTCGCCGTGCATCTCTCCAGTTCCACATTACCAAAATCTATTATTCCCATACCCGAATAAAGAGCTGAGCAAAAGTTTTAAAAAGACAGTATATTTATGTTGTTGTTCGCCGCTTTATTTCCTACACATAGTATTAGCTACTTTTCGTTTCTTTTTTTCCTATCTTGTAAACAATAAGCGACAAAATTTACAATTTTATAGTAACAGCCGAAGGAAATTTAAACGCCTCCACTGTCATCTATCAAACGTTGATTCACTGAGCAATTTCATCAGCGTTGAATCTATACGCCCTAGGTTCTACTCAACAACAAAAATAATAACGAGCTCTAAGAATAATTTGGCTCATTACCCGAATGATGAGTGTCGCAGATTTGGTTCGACCTGAATATCAAGTTTATCAGCTTTAGTCAGTCCTATTTAGCCCGTGTACGAGATTTAATTCTGGGAACATGAGGAGGGTGATTATACTGCATTAATATGTTCTGTTTATACAGCATGTGGTGGAAGCGGACCATACATAAGTTAGTGTCAGAGTGTGGGCCCCACGAGTGCATTGGCTTTGCCTGCGACATACCGACAGCGTGCGCGTTAACTAAAATGGTATGTACAGAATATAGGGTTAGATATAGCCTTTTTTGTTTACGCAGTAATTACTTCTTATTTAAACTTTATCAGACTCATCCATACACCCCGTGTATTGGTATGAGGTGGTATATGAAGGGGTCTGTGGCTTATTCACCATAGGAGCACTAAAAGTAAGCAAAGAAAAACCCATCACTTTGGAGCAAAACGACGCTAATTTTAAAAAGTTGAAGTTAAAAATGACAGGACAGACGTGCTATATAAATATCAAAATACAAGAATGATACAAGATACTAGTCATCAACATCTCAAAATTAACTACTTGGAAACACAGGGCATCAAATTATAGAACCAGGACTTCGCAATAGTTTAATCTGATGGTTGAATAATCTCAATGCAATCTTCAATACTGTCGAAATAAAATTACTTCCTAGGTCCTAAAAACACTTGACAGACTAATTGAACCAGATTGCACAGTTCTCACAGACTTATAGAATATTTATAAACTGCTTAAAACCGAAAACTATATTATATATACACGATAAAGGTTTCAATCCCAGCAAGAACACCTCAATTGGAGGCATAGACACCATCTTCAATTTTGAATCAAGCTCACCAATAAAACTAATTATGCAAACAAGTGACCAAATCATTGCAGACAGAGCAGAGCTCCTGGCAATCATCACAGCTATTTTGAAATGAAAAATGAGTCTTTATAGAAACTGACTCCAACTTCGTGATAAAGAAATGTAGCAAGAAAACGCACAAAGGACTCAACTAGGTCAACAAACCACAACTTATCAACATCCCAACATGCACTTACTGCCCAAACCCACACTGAAATCAAATAAATCAAAATAGTCAAGACCCACCAAATGAATATCAATTTATATAAAAAAGCAGACCAATTAGCTAGAGTAGCCAACACTACACAGCTTTCACATTCAAAGATAAAACATCTAAATACAGTATATAAATTTGAAGCTTATAAAGAGAAGGTATACTTTAACAAATACTATAATAAAAAAATAGATTTTTAGTTAAAAAAAACCTTAAATTATTATTAATAAAATAAAAAAATTTTTAATTTATATAAAATTATTATAGAATTTAAGTAGTAAAATATAATCTTAAATAATTTAATTAGGCAATTAATTAATAAAGTTAATAAATAATAACCTATCAGTGAATACAAAAAAATATAGAAAAATAAAACTATTAAATTTTAAATTAAAAGTTAATATATAAAATCAATATAGAAAAGTATAAAAAATTGACTTATATAAAATATATACATTAATAGTTTGAACAAAAAGCTTTTTTATCCAATTAATTAACAATGGGTTATAAACTTCTAAATAAATTGACTATAAAAAAAACTTATTTATAGTGCTATCATAATTAAATTACTCTTACTAAATTGTAAAACTCAAATTAAAAATTTTTTTATTTTAAAGTTTAAGATAAGTACTAATAATTAATAAATAATATAATTATCATTCAATTCTATTAGAAATAAAATGTAATGCTTATACTTTAACTAATTTTTCAGCTAATAAATCAGAAAATTCACTCATTTATTTATTATTTTTTGTTTTAGAACTATAATTGTTCTAAATTTTTTATTATATTTTAATTTTTAGGAGTTCACATATTTTTTTTATTAAATTTAGATATGGGAAATATAATGACCATGAAAGTACCTTAATATAGTTAAATTTTTCTATTTTTTTGCTTTTTTTAAATAATGTTTCAGATATTTTTTTTAGGAAATACCAATTTATATTATTATTATCAAAAAATACTTATATAAAGATTAGAAGACTTTTTCTATAGATTTTGTATAAAAATTAATATTAAAATTATGAGTAAAGAGAATTAACTTACTAAATCATAAAGTTAAAAAAAGTTTAGATATAAATTTTTTGTGATGCTTTACAGTTTGAAATATTTTTTGTCTTCTAATATATCGCCATGTTTTTTTTATTAAGCTGGTGAAGTCATGCTATTTATTTTTTATTTAATTATTAATATTCTCTTATGTACACAAATTGAATTGAAAGAAAATACATTTATGATAGGAAAAAAACTAATTACTCAGTATCTTACGAACCCTACAACTTGCTGCTGTTCATATTTGGATGAATGTTAGCATGTTATAACTTTACTAACACTGATATTTGTAAATAAGAGAGAGTTAATATTGAAACTGTTCTGTAGTATGTTTTTCATATTAAAATTTGTTAGTTCTATGAATAAATATTTCTTATTATCCGTCGTTCCTTTGTTCTGAGATGTTTTTCTGTTTTGTGGTTTTGTGTTGACCCTTTTCTGTTCTCACTTCATTTTCTTGAAAATGCCTTGCATTTTTTCTCATTCTAATATCAGATTGCATCTTAGCTTCCAGATGCTTCTTTTTTCTTGTTACAATTATACATTGCTTCCTTTACTGCAACTTTAGCTTCTATTTCATTTCCTGTAATTTCCTCTGCTATCTGGATCATCTAATATATGACTATCCCTCTAATGATATTTATCAATTCTACTGTTCTGTGTTTTCCCTTTCTTATGTCTAGTTTGAAGAGATCTTTCTATTTACTTTGGATGGACTGTGACTATTTGTTTCTATTGACTCACATTGCATATTCTTGTATCAGGAGTTTTGTTAGTTTTTTTAATATTCTTATTTTATTTGGTCTATATATGAAATGGTATAGGTTTCTTTCTTTTTTTCTTTCACAGATTATATATATTGATGATTTGTAAATCTATAGTTTAAGTTTATTTATATTTGCAAATGTGAGATATTTGTTTGACCACATCATCCATTAAAAGGTTTTATCCTTGTGATCATCTTGGCTTGTCTGGAGATATATGATTTTAAAGGGTATCAGGATCTGTATAGTTAATACCCAGTTTATTTCTTTGGTTTTCTGTCTTGTTAGCCATATTTGGTTTCATTGTAGTATTCTCCACTTACTGACCCATTTAGTCTTTAACAGGATCTTGCCTATTGTTTTGAAGTATAAGTCCACAAAGGACTAATCCCATCTCAATGTTGTATTACTGCTTGTGGACTGGAGTTCTTGTATCTTTATTATGTCCTTGAAGTTGTTTGCAAGTGTAGTGACTACTAGTTTGTCTGCTTGTTCATTTTCTTTGTCTCTTGAGTAACCTTTTATCTTTTTTTATTGAACTTTGATTTGCTATACTGTGATGATTTCTTAGATTGTGTTGATTAACAACCTGTTTGGGCTTTCTGATTTCTGTTTCTTGGTCTGATTCTTGTACAATACTTTTCTTATTGCATTGATGGCATCTTGACTATCTGTGAAGATATTAATTCTTTTATTAGGCTGACTGTATTAATTGCTATGAGTATTGCTATCAATTTTGCTCTGATAGAGAATAGTGTGTCCTGTGTTTCTACCTGAAAGGTCGTGATTTCTTGGCCTGACTAGGTTTAAGCCATTCATCTGATTCCCATTCTGCTTCTAGTTGACCATTTTGTGAAGGAACCATTTGTGTAGAACTGAATATTATCCTCTATTACTAGTGTTCTTGTAATTTGTTGCAGCTTTTGAATCATTCTAGTTGGATCTTTCAACTTCCTTTCTATGAGAGTTTCAGTAGTCAATAGGAAGTTCAGGTATATTCTGTATATATATGTATGTGAAACCTTCCTGCTGGTTTCCTTTATCACGAGTTTGATCCCTTAAAGAGATAATTGTAATCTGTTGAGTGGGGTTGCCTAGTATTTGTGACCTATTGTCTTGAAAAGATTCCAGTTGTGCTCTTTTTGATCTTGATATTTACTGAATGTGCCAGAAGTTGCTCCATGATATGTTTTTGTTGATTCTTATAGTTCTTTCTTAATTCTTGATTGTTGAATAGATATACTTTACACTTAAGCATCAGTGAATTCTCTTTATTTTGATCATGTGATTCACGATGACCCTTTGGTTATTTAGTTGTTTTTTTTTCTTTGTTATTATAGTTTTTGCATTCTTTTTGTTGCTAGCTATTTAATTGTTGACTGATGTTGGGCAAGAAGAAAGGAGTGATTGTATGGAATCTATTGGTGGAAAGATTACTATCTTCTTTGATGGGTAGTTCCTTCCTGTTGACTTTAACTCTAGTTGCATTTGTATATTCAGTTCTTTTAAGTCTTTGTACTATTCAGGTGTCCTGCCTTGTCTTCCCAATTTCATTCTTATTTGTTGCCATGATATGATTCTAGTACTATTGTCATTTAGTAGTTGGTCTCTGAAAATTATCTTTGTCCTTTTGAGTGAGGTTCTATGCCTATTGTACCATTCCTCTGTGACTAGTTCTTTGATTGCCTCACCCTCATTTTTGACTATTTTCTGTACCAGGTATATTTTATTAGTGCTATCATAATTCCTTATAACTTGAATATGTTCAAGATATTGTTTGTAATATGTTCCTTTTTCTGGTCCAGAATGTGGGTTTGTCTGTCAAAATCAGAGTATTTGACCAGTAGTTATTATATAGTCATTGAAGTCTAATTGTATATAATACCTATTAAGTTGTAACTGTTTAGTCTGTTTGTTAGGTTCTTCTCATGCATAAGAATTTGTCTGTTTCATAGGTTGAACAACTTGTAGTCAAAGTCAGCAGAAAAGATATAGTTCAGGTTTATTGAAAATAAACCAGCCTTGTACTTGAATATTTTGTTTATCTTGCTACTTATCTTGTCACTCTTTCTCAGAAAGGACTAGGTTATTGAGAAGGTATTTAATTGTGCAGAAAAGAGCCTAGTTGATGATATACTATGTGTGCTTATCCGTGATTTTTTTAAGTCAGTGTTCTGGTTATAATATCTACTTTTTCTTTGATCATATTTTTCTGTTGGACCTTCTTTTTATCTTCTGTTATTCATACACCCAGGATTCTTGTTGCTTCATTTTTTCTGAGGTGTAAAATCTGTATTCCATTGAGTTGTATACTTTTTTCTCTTTGTTCTTGAATCACATTTAGATAAATTAATAATGATTTCTTATTATTAACCTGAATGTAATTTATTCTTAGGAATTCTGAGACTTTATCTATTATTGATTACATATTTAATCTACTGTTTGCAAACTACATAATATCATCCATATATGCTGTAGCTATTATTTTTGTTTGTTTTTATTTTTTTGTTGACAATTTCCTTTTGACTAGATAATATTAGGTCTAGGAGAACTTATGTTTTTATTATGTATCTGATATGTTTTTCTTGGATCTCTTGTAACAGAGAATCATAATATACTCTCCAGAGGAAGAGAGATATGGTGTCTCTTTATCTATTCCATTGTGAACCTGGTATTCTTCAATAATACCATATGCTGTGATACTCTGTTGTTTCTGTTTTCTAATGTGTCATTAAATATTTTGATTATCTTGGCTGGTGTTCAGATTTTTCTGAGGACCTGGACTAACATGTTTTTATTCATTGAGTTATATACTTTACTAATATCCTGGCTAAAGATCCAGGTCTCTTTTTTGTATTCTCTGGCTTCCTCTATAACATTGTTGAGAATATGGATTGGTTCCTGTGCACTTTCTTCTAGTAAACCCGCCCAATTGTTGGTATACAAAATCTCGTGTTTGGTACAAATGGTTATAAATCTTGTGTTCAGGACACTCATGAATACTTTCCTTGTTGTTTCGAGTAATATAATGGATTGGGTGATATTGATATTTCCCATCTAGTCCTTGGACTTTGATATTGGATATATGTTTCCTTTTTTCCAGTCTTCTGGGACTTTTTCTGTTTTTAATATTTCATTGAAGAGGCTCTCCAACAGTTTTAATTCCTTCTTTTCCAAAATTTCAGAAAATATATGGGATTTCTGCAGGATCTGGAGCATTATACTTTTTTATCCCTTGGATTGCTTCTCTTATCTCTGATGTGTCTATTGGAAGCAATATGTTGTTGAACCAGCTTTCCTGAACTGTTTCCTTAGGTTTGCTTTTTTTTTTTTAAAAAAAGATGAAACAAGTTTACTTTATTAGTATAGTATCAAAACATATTACTTAATTCAGTAAAGCAATTTTACAGACTTATTTTCTATATACTCTCTGTTACTATGTTACTAAAAAGCTAATTGGTTTATAGAAAACCCCTTATGGCATGTTGCTTCTGTTATAGAAAACTAACACACCTAGGCTTCATTAGCACCTTCCATTAAGATTTGAAAAAAAGTTTGTATTCCCAAGATTATTTCTCTCAACATATCATTTTGAATTTCATATTGCTTTGTTATTGTGTCTCCTTTTGATATCATGGGTTTGTTTTGTTTCTATTTTTGCTTCTTGGTTTTGATAATTATATCCTGATTTTTTTCCAGATTGTCCTCTTGCAGCATCTGTCTAGCCAGATTTAGTATGTTATGAATCTGATGTATTTGGTGATTGACTTGATCATGTCCACTAACTTGTCTCAGCCTAGCCTGTCTATAATAAGTCATTAAGAGTTCTACTAATCCCTCCTCTAAAAATTAGTGCTTTTAGATATTGTTTATTTATATGTATCACTTATGTGATATCTATTTGATGATTATTGATTTCTCTTCTATTCTTTATCTCTTTGATAATATACTTGTTAATTTCTTCATAAATGTCTATGCCATGGTACTTGCAGATAAAGGGGTGTTCGTTGTCTTCATCACTCGAGCAGCTGAGGAATTGATTATTCTTGTATAGAGCAGGGGACCTTTTGTGTAGTTTGTGTATTGTAGCTAGTTCCTGGTTCTAAATTTTTATTGTAAATATCCTTTGGGCATGATCCCACTAGTTAGTGTAATCTGAGGTTATTGCTGTAGGGTGGATGTTTCTGAGGCTAAACTCCTAGTTGATTTCTTTTCTGATTTGTGGGGTTATTGTTTGGTTTCATTTGAGATTGATTCAGTTGAAGGTGTGTGTATCCTGTCAAATTAATTTGATTGTCTTGCAAATCAGTTTTGGTATCTCTATTCTTTTGTTAAAATAGAAGCTTAGCAGTTTTTAGTTGAAGATATATGCTGTGAGTATTACAGGTTATTTTGTTATGTGATTTTGAGTGCTTTTTGTACTAGTATGTATGCTTGAATATGCATTGAATCTTTATCCTTATTGAATATTTTCTGCCATGTAATATATTGATAAAGCTGTTCTGTGATTTCATTTATGTTAAATATGAGTCGCACTTCTTCTATTTTGTGTATTTGACCCTTTTGTGTGAGTTTCACTATGTTCTGGATCAGAAGTTGAGAGTCTGTAAAGATAGTTATTTGTTTGTTATATTCAATAACTGCTATTGTGATAGTTGCTATTATAATTTCAGCTCTAAATGCTAATGCTTTATCTTGAACTTTGAGGTTTAGACTATGTATTGTTTTATTTTAACAGATGAAGATTATACCAGTTTCTATTGCTTGCTGATTTATTGATTTGTTGAAAGCTCTATCTGTGTAAATTAGAAGAGATGTTTTGTCTTTAAGTATTTTGGTGATTTCATTATATTTTCTGGTTGTTGCATTATCTATTAGGAGCAGTAGTTTTAAAAGGTTGATATTTATTTGCCAGTTGAGGATTTTCACTGCTTCTATCTTTTCATTCGGCATGTTCCACCATCTTTCAATGCTGCCCAGTGATATTTGTGAGTGCCATACCTGCTAGCCGGTTGTGGGGTTATTGGGGCAGTTGAAAATGGATGTCTTGATTACTGGGATAGTAGCTACAATATGTTTTGAGATTTAAATACAGCAATTGTCCCCCTTTTGTTCTTTGTGGTTATTAGATTGCATTCTTTGTATGGTTCCATTGGTAAGAAGTTGGTTTGATTGTAATATCTGATTTTTATCTCATTATGTGTTTTACTTACTACCTTTTTTATTATCAGTTAATTGTTTACTTAGGAGGTAAACCACTTGAAACTATTGTAGTTATTGTGGGCCATCTGGATTTGGGCATTTAAATTGAGTTCTGATATGAACATTCCTTGTTGTAGTGTATTATCGATTATAGTCCTGAGCTCTTTATACCAGCTTGATTCTTTTCTCTTGTTTGTCTTATTACTGATCAGTCCTATTTGATACCAATTGATTGTTTTCATTTGAAAAGTGTTGAGGATCTGATTAATATGTGATATCCTGTGTGTTCTAAGATAGGGTCAGTATTTGTTTATCCATTTGAGTCTGTAAAGAGTTCAATGTGTGTTCCTTGGGACTTAATAGTTGTATCAGCAGTATGTGTAATATAGATATTGAATTCTTGGATCATTCTGAGGCCATCCTGTATATAGTTGTGTATTGGTTTATGAACTTTTGGGCAGTCTTCTAGGAGGCTTTTGTCCTATTATACCATTCATTGAAGATGATTGATTCTGAGTCTTGTGATTTTTCCTGCTGCATTGTTATTATAGTATAGTTCCTATAAGTTTGCTGCAAATTTTTGATGTAATCTTGAATGCATCACCATGATGTTATACATTGTGAGTGAGTGTATTATTGAAGTGGGGCATGTTGTTGTCAACTTAACTCTTTATTGGAAATTTTGTCTGATTAGAGTGTCTATCTTGATAACTTTGCTTTTGTTAATATTGTGTCTTATGTCAAGTATTCAATTTGTAGAAACAGAAAACTATTTATAATATATCTATGCATCTTGTCTGCCATTCCCTTCCATCTGATTGTGTTGCAGATTGTTTTGACTTTCTGTTCAATTAGGTATCATTAGTATTTTTTTCCTGCTTTTGCTTCATGCCATGTTATGAGGAGCTGACTACTGCTGTGTTTGTGCTGGGCTGTATCAGTTGATCTTGAAAAAGTAGTGATTCTTTTGGCCCATTGAGAATTAGGAGATCTGATTTAGTAGGATTCACAGTGATATCATTGAGGTAGTAGAAGGCACTACTAGCAATAGTTATTAGCTCCAGTCCTCTCGATTTTGTGTTATAAAGGTTGTGTTATCCATATAGGCTGCAATGAAATATTGATATTGCCTTCCTTATTTTCCTGGTTATTCAGTTGATATCCTTTCATTTTGCTTATATGGCTGATAAGGGGATCATAGTATATTCTCCAGAGTAGTGAAGAAATTGTGTCACCTTGGTCAATTCCTGTCTTGAACTATATAAGGATCTGTGTCTTTGAAGAAGGTTGTTATTTTATTTTGTCTATTTGTAAATGTGTCTTCTATGAGTTTGATAATTTTAGATTAAATTTTGATTCTCTCTATTGCTAGAGTGAATCTTTCAATGTTGACTGTATTGTATGCTTTGCTTATATCCTGAAAGAGCATATAGCAGGGTTTTTTGTTTTCACGTGCATCTTCTAGTATATTGTTAATTATGCAAATGGGTTCTTTTGTACTTAGCTTCAGAAGTGCAATTCAGTTGTGTTTTGACAAGATCTCGTACTTAGTCAATACTTGGTTTAGTCTTTTAGTGATGATCTTGGAAAAAATCTTTTTTGCTATCTCCAGTAGTGTGATGGGTCTCGTGATATTGATGTCATGCTGCCAGTCTTTAGGTTTGGGAATCAGGTAGATTATTCACTGTTTACATTCTTTTGAAACTGATTCTTCCTCCATTATTCTATTGTATAGAAGCGTAAGATTGTTTATCATGCTTTTTTCCAGCTTTTTGTAGACTATGTATGGTATCCCTGATGGTCCTGAAGCTGATTTGTTGTTCATTCCTGCTATAACTTCTTGTACTTCTTCCTTCTTGATTGGGGCAATTGTTGGAAGATACTATTTTACTGAGACTGTGCCAAGTGGGTTATATTCTCGTTACCAAATTGTTGCTTTATAGTTGTGAATGTTCCTCTTCTTAGTTCATGACTCAAAGTGTAGGCTGATTGTATCTTTTATTGCTTCTAGTTCACTAATGACTTATCTTTCTTCATTTATATAGTCTATGAGTCATGTTGTTACTATGCTTCTTTTTGGATTGTTCATAATTGACCTTATCATTCTTTTTTTATCTGTTTCCAACCATTCCTCTCTTATTTCTTTGAATTGTTTGATGTTCTTGATGATTTTCTCAGCGCTGTATTGTTTGAACTTGTTCCTTTCCATTTTTATTATTAGATTCAACATTTATCTATATTCCTGCTTGTCTATCATGGCTGTTAGTTCTGGGAGTGATACAGATTGAGTTATGGCTTTATGTAGTACTACAATTTCAGTTTCTATTGTGACCTTTCTTGCATTGCTTTTATCATTTTTTTCCCATATATTTTCTTAATTTGTTGAGCTGAAGGAGGAGAAGAGGATTATTGTGTGGGACTATTCTATGTTGTTGGTGTTGTCATTCTTTTATTTTGTCTATGTGTTTGTTGACTATGCAAAGGATCTTTTCTCTAAAACTGTACCAACATTGATCAATTGTTTTTACTGATCTTGTATGGTATTCTGCCATTCATTTGCAAATTCTTCTATTTTCTCAATGAATTTTTCCCATTGTTGTGCACAAGTGTTGTTCCAGTTAAATCTGTTATTATAATATGGTCTACAGTATCTTCTATTTTTCTTAACTAGTTGCCAAGATTCGATTATACATGTTTGTACTTGATGGTCAGTGTCAAGAATGTCTTTCCAGCTATCATGGATATATGCGTCTATCAATATCCATGTTGATCTGAAGTTGTATCAAATACTTTCTATCCTGCTTGCAGCATTATTTGAACACCATGTGTATTCTTTTTTGTTTGGGTTATAAAACCTGTATAAGTCAATGAAGCCTTTTTCACTGAGTGTATAAAAAAACTTGTTGTGTTTTTTGGTGTGTATCTTGTGATTTTTATTGAATTTATCTATGCTTGAATTAGGATAGTTGTTAAAGTCTCCAGTGATGATCATATACCAGTTTGAAATATTGTGTTGGCTGGCCCATGCTAGTACTTTTTGTTGAACCTGTTGTCTTTCTTTGCCTGGCTGAGCATGTGAATGGATCCCTATGATTCTATAGTATTGTTTTTTGGGAAAGGCCAAGTCAATGCAGAGGAGTCTATCTTCAAGTTCCATTTTATTGATTACATATATTGTAATATGCTTTTTTATTGCTATTTCAACTCCTGACACTATTCATTTGCTAACTGTCCACCAGGATGTATATGCTTTTGTTTTCCATGATTGTGTTTTTCTTAATCCATTTGTTTCCATTGAGACTATTATATCCCATTGATGTTCTTTCCACATTTTGAACCAGATTTCTCTTTTATCTGCTTGTGTTAATCCTTGGCAGTCAAGTGTTATGATTGTTCAGTATGATTTGTTTGTATTAGGTATTTGTTGATTGGTTCTGTTTTGTTGTAAGGAGGGGTTTTCTTCTGTTTCGTCATTGAATCATTGTCATATTCTTGTTGAGTATTGTTTGAGTTGCTTTAAAGTTGTGTGTCTCCCCTTATTGTTATTTTTATTATATATTTATATTGTGGAATAGTCAGTTGGCTTTTGCTTTTTTGGTTGTTTCATGTTTATTTGTTGGGTGGTTGCATTATTAGGATCTTCCATGTTGTCATTGTTATTGAAGTTGTTACCTATGTTGTTTCCCATAATTACAGAAAGTTTCAGGTGTTGGTGTCTTCTCTTATGTCATAAGAGATGAGATCAGAGATTGTATTGACTAATGCTATTATTGTCTGATCCATATTGCCAATAGATTTTGTAATTGATATTGATGTTGTAGAATGTTCTGTGTAGAGTTTGGTGTTGTTTGTTCCTTATTCTTGATATTATTGATATCTTGTGGATCTTTGTTCATGTTTGTAGTATAGTTCACATTCCAGTTTTCCAGGTTTATGATTTATTCATCTAACTCTGTGACTGTATTTTTGATTATGTGGATTTCCTTTTTGAGCTCTTGGATGCATTTGAGGATTTCCTGGAGAGCTTCTTGCCTGAATTTGGGTGGCTCCATCACTTTATTTCTTGCTCTGATTACAGCTATATAGGAGATCAGTTTGGTTTCTCTCAGATTTCTTGCTTGTATGATTTGTATAATATTTGAGATTTTGGCTAGCTTGTAATATATATAGAGTTTACTGTATTTGTCTGCTTATAACTATTTGTACTTATTTCATTGTAGTCTCCATTCTTTGATGTGGTAGTCTTTTGCTAGGTGATTGGGGTTATTGCAGATCGTACATAATTTCATCTCAATTGGGTTCCATTGATAGTAGTTTCTTCTAGATTGTAATTTGGTTCCATTGCTTGTTGCAGAGTTTGTTCTGATTTGAAACTAATCACTGCATAGCATTTTAATTTGTAGTTTATTCTTCGTAGAATATAGCAGATTTTGCCCCTGGCTTGTTGAATGATTTGATGAAGATCAAAGGCATTGGTGCCTGGTGATAGATTTGTTAGTTTGGTAGAGAAATTCCCTCTATTCTTCATTTATTTTAGATTCCATTGAGAATCAAAAATTCTGATGAGGTCTGCTTTGCATGGTATGCTCCAGTTATTGAGTAGTTTCTCTTTATCTGTTGTGCTCATAAAGGTAATGGTGGCAGATTGCCACATGCATTGTGTGAATACTGTGATGTTACTTATCTAATCATGTTTGGCAAAGAGATGTTGGAGCTTGTAAACTGTTGTGTCCAGGGGATGTCCCATACTATAATACTATTTTACTTATTAATTCTATGTGAAGTGTTTACATGAGTTCAAGTGTGAGATTATCTATTTGGAGTAGTTGAATGTTACTTGCATCCTCAACTGATTGTTGATCACTGAATAAGGTAGTGATGTAGTCCTGATTGGCTATTTTTTCACTGCATATGTTGATTATACCTTTGGGCATGCTGAGAGCCTTGGATATGTATGCTAGCTTTTGATGTGTTGTTTTCCTTGGGAGTTTATCAGATGGGATGATTAGTTTGAACCATTCATGCCCATATCTAACATTCCAGTTGAAGGAGAACTGCAGTCATGACTTGTATGCTCCATTTCTTGTGCTCCTCTCTCAGGAGTTACTGCAACATTATTGTCTTCCTTTCTCATTATTCTATCTATTGCAGGATCTTCCTCAAGCTCTATATCGATATCTGTATCTTCTTGGCCATCTTACCATTTCTGTACATGGGTTGCTGTGTCAGAAGGTTGAGGTGGATTTCATTCACTGAAATCTGGATTGGGGTCTCGTGCTGGATCTAAAGATGGGTCCCTAAAGGGGGAGGCAAGGACAAAAGTCAAATGTCCCTCACTAGAAAACATTAAAATTTTTAAATTAATAACTATAAAAAAACTATCCACAATTGTTCTTCATTATCCAAATCATTAATTTATAGCATTTCCTGATTTTTGTTCCTATTAAAGTGAAGAGCTATGAATTTTGTCCCTCAAAAAGAGACATAAGTGATCTGCAAAATTTTATATGCTAAATACTTTAGGGACCCATCATTAGCTAGGTCCAAGCTTGATGCTATAGAGCTTGTTTCTTCCATATAGTTACTTCACAAAGTTTGCGTGAGGATGTCTCCTCTGACAGTTTGTTGCAGGGCATTATCCTTCTACTATTTTCCTTTTCACAAGTTTGTGTGTTTCAGTTTCAGTGAGGACTCAGGTTCCAGAAGTTTTGGTTTGTCTTTGGAAATCTGCTCTTGAGTTCCAAGTGCAAGGTTCCGGGATTTGGTTCACCCTTTGGCTAAGTCTTCTTCATTATAGTTCAGCCAAGTGAGGTATTCGAGCTCCGAAGAAGATTTTTTGCAGACATTTCTCTTTCATTTGTTTGCTTTGTGTCTATGCTTGCTGCACCATCATCAAATGAAAAAAAGTTTTTTGACTGTGGGTAAAGATGGGTCCCTAAAGAGGAAAGCAAGGACATAAGTCAAATGTCCCTTACTAGAAAACATTAAAATTTTTAAATTAATAACTATAAAAAAACTATCACAATTGTTCTTCATTATTTAAATCATTGATTTATAGCATTTCCTAACTTTTGTTCCTATTAAAGTGAAGAGCCGTGAATTTTGTCCCTCAAAAAAAGACATAAGTGACCTGTGAAATTTTATATGCTAAATACTTTAGGAACCTATTATTAACTATGGGTTTGTACTGCTTTGTTCCATATAGAAAGTCTTTTATATTCAAGATTTGTCTAAGTTTCATCCATTCCTAGTAGTGTTCCCATATTTTGTTTTTGATCATTGTCAGGTCTGTGATTATTTTGATTTCATCTGCTACTTTTTGTTCTATAAGTCTTTGTATATTGATAACTCTAGAATATCATTCTAGAATACTGTTGATCATTTTCTTTGGATGTTTCTCTAGATTTTTATATCTTTTTTTGATACATTTTTGAATTATTTTTTTCTTTTTTCTTTCAATCATAATCTTTGCTATCTTTATTTCTATTTCCCAGATCTCTTTTGTCTTTAATAACATTTCTTAAATTCTTTTTTACTGCCTACTGTGGACTTCTGGAAGAGTAGAAGTTTTTCAATAGTGTATTTGATATGTTAATTTTCTTTACTAATTATGAGATTTGTGTTTCTATAATAGGTGTACGCAAATCTGGATTATTAGCCATGTTGCACACTTTTTATGGAGGTTGCCTATCTTGAGTGATCTTTGCATAATTGTTTTGTATCTGAATTTGTGTATTGTTTCAGTATTCTTCTTTCTGCACTTCTTTTTTAAGGAGACCTTTGCTGCTGACTTTATGGATTCCTTGAATAGTTTCCATATTTCCTCTAATATCTTATAATTGTCTTTAAGAAAAACTTCCAAATTTTCCTTCATTATCTTTGTGAATTTTGCCCATTGTTTGAGATTTGAGTTGATATAGTCAATGTTGTTTTGCTTGTTATTCTTCCTATTTGATAGCTTGTTCTATGTGATATGTGATGTATTAAAGTGAATGATAATTATTTTGTGATTACTCTTGATTATCATATCTATATCTAAGTATTTAGTGTTGATAATGTTTGACTGTAATGGGTTGGATACCTATATGTAGTTGAGTCTGCTACCATAGTTTGATTTGGGTCTATTATAAGCATAGCTTGTCTCTCAGGGGTAGACTTGTCTATATATGTCCACTATATCATATGCCTCTAGTGTGTCAATTAGGTACTGGGGTTTATTTTTCTAATTTTTCCTTATATATGGTCTATTTGATAGTCTGCTACTTTGTTGAGATCTTCTATTACTATAATATACATGTTATTACTTTTGACTTTGCTGATTTGTGCTTTGCACCACTGTAGGAGTTTGTTAATTTAATGTATCCAATGTATTGTATAGGGTAATAATTCTATATTGAATTTATCCTTTGAAAGTCAAGTCTATTGAGAAATCTCAGTTGATACATTCCTCAAATCTGAAAATATGTATGGCCTATTCTTTCTTGATTAGCATGCTTACCCCTGTTCCATATGACTAGTGTATTGGTGTTGTTAATCATATTTGATATCTTTTTTTCTGTTACGTTATTTTTGATTTCCTGAAAGCCAAATCTCTGTAATTCCTAATATATCCATTTATTGTTCCTGGCTATATTTTAAAATTGTTAACTTGTTTACTTTGGTGTTGATTCCTCTTATATTCAAGGTTCCTATTTTTCAAATATTGTGTAGTTTATTGATATTATTATTTCCTTCATATTGCTCATTGTAGGCTCTGTTCTCTGGGAGTTTTCTAATCATAATGGTTTAGAAGAAAGGAGGAAATCAGTTCAGTATGATCTACTCTATTGATGGGTGTATCCAAGCAGTCCATCATTTCTTTATAGTTGATGCCATTATGGATTCCATCTAGTTGATTCTTTCATTTATCATTTTTTGTTACTGTTTCATGTCCATCCTTTTGGATGTTGGGATTTTGAAGTTCAAGCTTTCTGGAGATTGCTCATTTTACATAGAGAAGTCTGTAATGGCTAGTTTTTTGGCTTTGATATAGGGATCTTTTTCAATTGCTGATACTCTTTTGTTCAATATATATACTTGATGTTTAATGACTTGCATGTCCATTTGTAATTGTTTGAGAATTTTGAATATTTTGCCTGTGTCTGTTGTTGAATGGGGTTCCCTGGTAATGCTAGTATATATGCATCTTGCAATGGGGTCCTAGCTGTAAATCTTTTATCTTGTTAAATGAAAAGGTAATATTTTCTATTGGTTATTAGTCTTGATTGTCCGAATCTATTGATTCAATCTTTTGTATTATGCTTTCTCTTGCTATTATACATTAAGTGTATTTGTGGTCATGGGCTCTATAGCCAAAGTATAGCTTAATTGTTTTTGTTACCTAGGTTAATTTCATGTTTTGGAGTTGAAGATTTGTTCCTTTTCACTGTTCAAATCATGTTCATTCTTGTAGTACAGGATAGCAAACCTTTTGTTTTGGTTTATATTGTTTAGAGGAATATAGATTGCTTTGACTTCTGTTTATTCGATTATTCCTTTGAGCTCTTTTGCAGAGGTTACCCATGGTAGGTTTGCCAGTGTAACATTGTATTGATTTCTTTTTTCTCTTGTAATGTGAGTTCTGACCAATGTAAAGATCCTTATGCAAATGGTATCTTTATATATGATCCATTTTTGGACTTGTTCCTCATATGTAATTATTGTTTTGAACTGGACTATACCAGATTTAACTTGTTCTGCTACTTGTAGTATGATGTACTCAATCTGTGTTCAGTTCTGAAAGAGACTAATGATGTTCTTTTTTTGGAAATGATTGGAATGTCCCAAACTCTGATGGAACAGATTTTGCTTTCAATGATACCTATTTCTGATATAAGTCTAAAATTGACAATTTCATTATCAGTGATTTGGATCTCATATGCAGTAATGGCCTCATAATAGTTGTTAAAGATGGCTGTAATTGTTGAAGTTCCGATTGGTTCTTTTGTGCAAATGTGTTTCAGGATTGTTAGGTACTCCAATTTGCTATGAATATTGTTAAGTTTTTTTTTTTATTGAGATTTCCAGTATTACTTCCAGTTCGATGAACACCTTTCCTGGGTGAAATATGTTGACATTTTCTAGAATGCATACTTGTTTTGTTTCTCCTGTTGTCTTCTTAGGAGTGCTATCATAACTGAAGTTGTTCAGGGTAATGTTATTGTTGTTCGTTGGATTCTCTTTTCCCTCTCTTTTGTTGGTGTTGTTGAAGTTACTGTTAATAGAGAATATTGTCTTGTCATGATTTCTTTTTTCTCTGTTGGCAATAAAGTGACTGAGATGTTCATTTCTTGATCTGGGTCTTTGTCTTCTTCTGTAGTTTCAAGCTTCGTAATGTCTGTACTTTGTGTGTTACCTGGAAAATCTTTGATATTTTCTTTGCTTCCTCCTTTTCAGTTGTTGTACAGTTTTTCTTAGTGCCAATTAGAGGACTAAATTTGCTTGCGAGTTTGGTTTTCAAGAGCAATTTGGAGATTTTATCACTATCTATAATAATTTTTTCTCTTGTGTAACTAACTGTTGGATCTCTTGTCCTGATCAACTTCTGTAACATGTTGGTTGTAGTTGCTCATTGCAAGTGTTTTGTTTTTCTTCAAGGTTTTGAGTTGTTACCATAAAAGAAAATTTTCAGAAATTTTGATGCAAGTGGGAAAGAGTTTTTTTTTTTATATTGCCATGTTTTTTATTTAATAAAAAATAGATAAAAGATATATTTATCAATAAAAATTATCTTATTTCAATTAAACTTTTAATGTTTTATCATATAGTTTAAATAATTATTCTGATATCTTAGGCTAAGAAATAGTTTGAATATTATATTTATATATTTGATTTCAAATTCAACCAAATGATATTTAATAGTACTTTTATAATATAAATATCTAGTTTTTTGAGTTTTTTTTTTATACCTATACTAATTATATAATTTTATTTTTTGTTTTTTTTTAAAATTTTTAAATCTTTGATAGAAGTTATTTTACAGTGATAAATAGATCTTGGTTAATTATTTAAATCTTAATTTTAGTAAAATATAAAAGTTTTTAAGATAGCAAACTTATTATAATTAATATAAATAATTATTTTTAAGATTAAGCTTTAATCTTAGACAATATTCATAAAAAAGGATAATTTTATATCATTTATAAAATATAAGTTATATTTTTTAAGTAAAAACTTATCAATTATTTAATTTTTATAAATAATATTGTATGAACTTAAAAAGAAATTAATAACTATTATTTGTATCACCTATTATTTAAAAAAATTTTGAAGGCAATTATAATGTAATTTTATAAAATAAAAGAATAATATACTTTTGATCAGTACCATATATATATTTTTTTTTTTTAAGAGCTGGCGAAGTCATGCCAATTAGTTTTTATTTATTCATTAGTACTCTCAGTTTGAACCCTGATTTGAGTTACATTG